>WMED01020832.1:0-12063 GCA_019650415.1 Pipa parva
CAAAAGGGGGTCCAACCCGTTACTAGCATGGTGTACTTAATAAAGTGGCCGGTGAGTGTAAAGTACAAGTGATGGATGGGAGGGGGGTTATTCACTAAAGTCCGAATTTTTTCATATAGGTGTGAATTCGCTAGCTAAAGACAGTTGCAATAGACTGCTTCTGTTGCAGTCGTGTCTTTAAAATGAAAATATTGTCGCAGTCATGACTTTACTATGGGGAAATTGTCACAATCTTAACTTTAAAAAATTAAATTTCATGGATTTGCTGTTGGAATCCGCTTTTTGAGAATTCGACAGTCGAATTCTCACTTTAGTGAATAACACCCTCAGACCTTGTAAATAACTAAACAATCTAATTATATCCTTCTACTGTAATAAAAAAGCACATAGTTCACATCAGCTGTACTGGTTATCACTCACTTCCCTACCTAATATAATCCTGGCAACCAACCTGTACAGAAGAACATATATATCAATAGGATATATTTACCAACCGCTCGATCCCTTGCAATAGTCAATCGGGTGCTCCGGAGTTGGGGGACGTCTTCACTTATACCAAGAAAAAAATCGATATCTCCAGCACTCCTCTTATGTTTTACAAATGATTTATTAGTACCACATGGGCGACATAAAACAATTTAAAAACAACTGCCTACGCGTTTCGCGCATTGGCGCTTAGTCATGGCATACAGAAATAAAAAATTACTCACTTAAATAGCATCCAATCAAGTCCTTCCGGCTCAAATCCCATTAGCCCACCTCCCGTATGTATCTCTTCCTCCTATTGGGTGTTATTATTACTCAGGCGGTCGGCCAAGATATATCATCACCTATTGGTAGACAGCCTCCACATGACCAATTTACGTCATGTTCTGCGCATGTCTATTACAACATTTCTCCCCTTCCCTTAGTTAAGATGGCGCTCCGGGAAGTTAATAGGCCATTATATGTCCGGTGTGCGCCACCTACTAGAAATGCCTTAAGGTGCACCTCTCCAATGCCCTTAGAAAAAATGGCACCTCGGGAGCATTACAATTGGGCTAAACCGTATATAAAGACCTCCACTGTCTAATATGTTAAGGGCAACCAGATAGCCCAATTAAGTTCACTCTAATGGTGATCATAGAAAGTACACAGGAGGAAATACAGTGCAAATGTATATCTATATCGGAGGAAAGGGCTGCAGGGTGTGGGTAATGGGATTGTCATCCGGTCAACCCATGTGATAAGAATCATGATAATCAATGTCATAAAAATTCAGAATAAACAAAAACAGTGAACAATGAGAATCAAAACCTAAAATTTAAAGCTACTGGTACTGAAAAGTAAGGTCACAGGATCTATAAGGAATAAGATCACAAGAATATTATCACAAGAACCAACCTGTACAGACCAATCTACTGTATGTACTATGCTTGGTACATAGTCATAAAGTATTACCTTACTGACACTTGTACTTAGAAACACAGAGACACCATCATAACAAGTCAGGTCTGCACAATGTTCTCTCCAGTTTGAGATCCTACACCTTCCGCTAAATTTAACCTCTTAACATTAATCATTTATTCTAGATGGAAGTCTGAGTTAAAGGCACCATTAGCAAGAGACAGCTGTGGGAGAAATTACATACTCCTCACCCATGATGTCTGTGCATTGGTTCCACATGGAAGTCTGAGTTAAAGGCACCAGTAACTAGAGACAACTGTGGGGGAAAGTACATATTCCTCACCCTTAATGTCTGTGCATTGGTTCCACATGGAAGTGGTATTATTTTAATTTACTTTTCTAAATAAATTAAACACTTTTGGTATTACAGATATTGCCCTAAGGGGTTTCACCCAGGATTCTGGTTCTGCTTGGCCAGTCCATGCAGTGATCTCCAGAAGAAGATTAGTAATAAGTCTCCTCCAACTCCCATTATCCTCCACAACTAGTTGTGCAGACTTAAGGTTTTCTGTAAGTGAAATGTCACAATCTGGTATGTTACTGTATGGCCATCATTTACTGTCATGGCAAATAAAGCTAGTAGCATAATACTGATAAATGTGAGTCACATGTGACAAGGAGTAAAGCTATATAGAATGATATTAATGGGGATGTACCAGTGCTTTTTTTGCACCGGTACGCGGTGGTTCGGAGTACCAGAAAATCTGAAGATTTTTGCTCTGAACACTGAAGACTTTTTGTTCAGCACAACAGGGTAACCGGGCTGGCACAGTACAGCAAAGTAATGGAGATAGCACAGTGCCCAGCAGCCGGACCCATTCCAAGAAGCAGCAGCAGCTCAACTGATAAAGGCGAGAGCCTCCCAGCAACTCTCTCTCCCGAATACAGTGAAAGCTGACACGGAAACACTGGATATCGATCACTTCCAGAAATTATCGAATCATCGAGGAGCACCGATTAACTGGAAAACCATGCCAATTTCATCTATAGTCGATAGTATCGAAATGTGTACCGGCTAATATTTTTTTACAAAAAAAGCACTGGGATGTACCATTATTGGTGGATTTATTACAGGATTACTAACACAAGTTTTACCATTTTTCCTGCCTCTGGTTTTTAATCTGTTTCCATTAAAGTTTCTGAAAAAATAAAAATGACAAGTTCTGCACCAGAAATTACCAAATCAGAGCATGAATATTCTCCAAATTTACAAATGTTCCTGAAACTGAACTGATTATTTGTATTCAGTCTCTGTGGTGCATTCATAGATAACTGAGAAGTTGGCGCCATTTGACAATTGACAAGGAAGTGAAGAGTTATTTCTCTATTTTGTGCCATCTTGCAGTAATAAAAGTACAGTGACTACCCCTTGGATTACCTCAATGTGATTAAGATCACATTTCTTCCTGAAATTACCCATAATCCCCTAGTTCATACAGTGACTGGTAAATAGTTAAATTAGAGCATGGGCCAACCCTTCAGTGAGTTACAATATCCCTTTCATTGATTTCCTTAGGCTCATGCACCCTCATTCACCCTAACGCCTTAATTTAGATATTTATTGTCATTGGATAAGTATAATGCATACAAATCAGCAAGATTACATTAGTGTCAATATACAGTACATACTGTATATAGATAACTGTAAGTAATAAATGTACATAAAGCGCATCACATGATATAATAAGCATGGTAAAAATAGTTGTTAGGTGAGGTATATATACATACATATATACATATGAGGTAGATATACATATATACATACATATGGAAGAATAGGGGAAAGGCAAAGTGAAGCTGTGGGTGCAACAGCAAGGGGGGATGGAGAAGGTTCATGGATAGTGGGGGTATAATACCTATTGCATCCAGAGAGGGAAAGGTTTCATTTAATTATGGATTCTGGAAAAAAAATTCATCCTGACTCTGTTAGTTCGTGAATTCAGACATCTGTATCTCCTTCCAGATGGGAGTAGGGCAAAAAGTCTGTGGTTAGGATGGTTGGCATCAGCAATGATGTTCAGAGCTCTAGATAGACATCTACTGTTGTAGATTTCTTCAATGGATTTTAAATGAGTGCTGGTAATCTTTTGCGCCAAATTGGTAACCCTTTGAAGTGATTTCCTATCAGAAGCACTGCAGTTGCCAAACCATGCGGTGATACAGTAAGTGAGGAAACTCTCTATGGAGCACCTGTAGAATTCAACCATGATTCTCATGCAGACACAATCTCTTCTGAGACATCTTAGGAGGTAGAGCCTTTGGTGGGCCTTATTTAGGGACTTTGAGGAGAGGAGAGACCATGTTAGATCACTGGATTTGTGTATGCCTAAGAATTTGAAACTGTCCACCCTGTTCATTTCAACACCATTGATAAGGACTAGAGGGTGTGCAGATCCATGGTTCCCCTTCCTTGGTCTTCTTTGAGTTCAGAGAGAGCCTGTTGAGATCGCACCATGTTATTAGATTCTGCATTTCATCCAGGTAGGCCTTGGTGTTTTTTCCTTTGATGAGTCCAATAAAGGTGGTGTTATCAGCAAATTTAATGATCTTGTTTTTTGGGAGGCAGCGCAGTCATAGGTAAAAAGGGAATAAAGGAAAGGACTCAGGAGACAACCTTGGGGTACGCCAGTACTGAGACCTAACTCTCCTGCATTCTCCTTCACTCTCTCAATCTCTGACTATCTTACACTCTCTCTCCCTCATTCAATCCCACTCTCCTTCATTTCCTTTGTAATATCTCTTCAACTGTCTTACAGTCTCCCTTACTCACTCTTACACTCTCTCTCAGTCACCCTCACTCTTCCTTTCTCCATCTTACACTTCCTCACTCTCAGCTCTGAGAATCTTCTCTGCATAAAATAACTAAATGACCATTGTTAAAGACCACACAACCTCCATGTACAGTACGAGTGGTCTCACTGTAATTCAACTGTGAAGTACAGTATGTCTGATGTGAACAAGAGCATCAAACCCAATTATGCCCAGTTATGTCCAAGTAAAGTACCTGGGTTTATATAAAGCAAATACAGTCTTACAGCATAAGCTCAAGCTGAAAAAAGTCTCAAAGGCATTTAGAGCTTGTTCTGTTGCTAAGAGCTTGGCACCTTGGCCCAAATGACTATACTTTATCCAGTCCAAGAATGTAATTTAATGATCTAATTAATCAATAGATGTTACTGTATTCCACCCACAGTCCACTGCAGAGACTGACATCCAATGAAATGTTTCTGGATCACACAACATTGTATCAGGGTAACTTAGTAACATAGTAAATACGTAACATGATAACATAGCAACTTGGTAACATAGTAACTGAGAAGCCTAGTAACATATCATAGTAACTTAGTAAAGTATTCATATAGCAAACTAGTAACATATTGTAACTTGTTACAGTTTTAAAAGAGTAACTTAGTAGCATGATAACCTAGGAACGCAGTAACATAATATTCTAATAATCTAGTTATCATGTAGCCTGGTAAAATAGAGCAGTAACTTAGTAACAGTGACTGACTAAATTAATAAGCTACTGACATATTAACTTAGAAACTCAGCAGGTAAGACTGAACCATGAGGTTTTATTTTCCCGGAATGCATATTTAACATTTGGGATTTATTATTAGACCTTTCTGTAAGTGCTTATCTCACAGGTTCCATAGATCCAAGTAGGAAGAGGTTTGGCTGAGCAGAAGATCCAATGTTAAAAGACTGCAGGAATCACATAAGCAGCTACAGGGTTCATCCGGCTGTCATTTCCTCTAAAGTGCACTGACGATGTATAAAATCAATTTAAATAATTAATTAGTTTGTGTTACCTCCATAAAAAGCCTGAGTCTATACCAGTTTCCCCACTGTTAAGCATTGAGGTCAGGGAACTTAGGGGTCAGCTCCAATAGTTCCTAATTGATCAGGGAAAGGACACCCTCTACCTCAGAAAGACTAGGAAGGCCATCTCAAACACTAGGTTCCTTAGCCTCAAAGGACAGCAGCAGATAATTTATAGGATATTAGCAGGTTTTGCTCATGTAATTATCATCACAAAGACCATAATACCACAACTGTGGGGGCAAAGTACATATGCCTCACCCATGATGTCTGTGCATTGGTTTCACATGGAAGTCTAAGGGAAAGATACCATCAGCTAGGGGCAACTGTGGAGGAAAGTACATACGCCTCACCCATGATGTCTGTGCATTGGTTTCACATGGAAGTCTGAGGGAAAGACACCATCAGCTAGGGACAACTGTGGGGGAAAGTACATACTCCTCACCCCTGATGTCTGTGCATTGGTTTCACATGTAAGTCTGAGGGAAAGGCACCATCAGCTAGGGACAACTGTGGGGGAAAGTACATACGCCTCACCCATGATGTCTGTGCATTGGTTCCACATGGAAGTCTGAGGGAAAGATACCATCAGCTAGGGACAACTGTGGGGGAAAGTACATACTCCTCACCCATGATGTCTGTGCATTGGTTCCACATGGAAGTCTGAGGGAAAGCCATAATCAGCTGGAGACATTGAATGCAAGTTAATTAGGAGTAGCCTGTGTATTTTTTAATGAATTTCAGAAGACTCAACTTAACCTTAATCGTTTGTAGAAAGGCATTAACAAGACCCATATAAATAAATTTGATATATTTTAAATTGTAACCCAGAATTATTTTAGAATATTTCATCATTTCACTCTATTATTATTATTATTATTTTGTTTCCTTTATCTAATAAATAATATATGAAACACTTTTGGTATAAGACATGTTGGTCTGTGAGGTTTCTCCCAGGATTCAGGTTCTGCTTGGTCAGTCGAATTTCATCATTCTCCTTGTTTGTAGTAAAGTATTTAATTAGTAGTTGAGGACACAGAAAAGATAATCAATTTCCTGGAGGTGGACACAAATGTTTGTCAAGCTAAACCTGTTTTTGATTTTTCTGCATGTATGTCAATAGGATATGTTTCACAGAGGATTAGACCAAACACATTTCTTCTCTGCCCTAAATGTGCGGCACTGATCCAGGACTATCTGAACCCACAATTCTCTTCACCACAATAATCCGTGATTGGATAGTGATTCTATCCAATCAAATGTCCCACTGCTCCCAATTTAATTCCATTGTCTTTACCCTAACTCCGGTTAGCAATAAACCAGTAATCTCTCATGCTTTTCTTTGCTCTAAAGGGGAAGTGTGAACTATTTATCCCAAAATAAATTGCACTGTATTTCATTTTTCTGTTCAGTTTCTCCACTGTTACCTCCTGAATTTCCACACTGTTCCCTGTCACCCAATCATTCAGTAGAATCCTTGTATTAACTGTTACAATTAACTAATTAAAATAAGAGAACATTGTATCACTGTGTGCTTTAACAGGCAACTGGATTGGAACACAAAGGCCTTGCTTTAACTCCCACAGAGCATGTTGCAACATTTGTAACATCCTTTAAACTTTACCATCTGGATCAGCGGTTCTCAACCTTGTTGAGACCGCGACCCCTGGCACTGACGTTACGCACCGATGTTCAGGCCCGACATCATCACGTATACACATCACGTGATGATGTTTGGGCGAAGTGTCATCACGTATGTGCGTCACGTGATGATGTTCGGGTGAAGTGTCATCACGTACTCACATCACGTGGTGACATTCGGGCGAAACGTCATCATGTACGTGTGTCATGTGATGACGTTCAGGCCCGACGTCACCACGCAGGAACCCTTATAAAAAGGGACCTGCGATCACTACTGGGCTCCACAGCTGTTCTTGACCCCTGTGAGATGGTCGTGCAACCCCCAAAGGGGTCACGACCCACAGGTTGAGAACCGTTGATCTGGATGATCGTTTGGTAAGGAGTAGATTATAACCTACATATATATAGCATATTAAAGGGACACTATAGTGCTGATATAACTGCACACATACACATAAAACTCCTTTATACTAAGCAAATTGCTGACACAAATATTTTAAAAACATTTAGGGAAGAAATAATACTTGCAGTTTGTTTTCCTTAATTAGTTTTCCTGAGAGCTGACGTTTTCTTACCCCCGCTTCCCCTCCTCTTTTTGTTCTGCAAGTCAGGCAACAGGGGAACAAAAAAGCTGCCTGACTGCTGTTGGTTAAGCAGTGTGCTGACCTATTGGCCGCATAAATTAAGCTTTGAATGCAGGAGATTACAGAGGGAAAGCTGATGTGCACATATTCTATAAGTAATAAGTAGGGAAAAAATGTCCAGGAGGAGGGTAACTTTTCATGGAAAACTGGCCAGTACACATCACACACACATATTTCCTGGTGCAGGAGTTTATCAGTGCTGCCTACTCATTCATTCTGCGTCACATGAAACATCTACTGGGGAGAAACACTTCTCACTAAGGTATAGTACTGCATATGTAAAAATGTAATTTGACTATACTTCCCCTTTAATATCTGGAAAGTGATACGAGGAAACCAAATAAATAATTGAGATATTTCTAACATTCCACTAATCTGATATCCTTTAACTTCATCTGTTTCCTCCACACTGACTGAGGGGTTAAAACCTTCCCTGTTGGAGACATAAAGGGGCTTTTTTTGGTTAATTAATGAGCGATACCACGCGCACCTGGGTCAGAATCATTTTCTTTTACAAACTCCACAACAAGACGGTAGATTAATCATCATATTACAACCAATAAGTGACAAGATGCAGATATTATCAGGCAATATCCTAGCACAGAGCGAAATGTAATTATGCCGCACGCTGCTGCTAGCGTACATTCACCGGAGAACGTAGGGAAATGAATTGCCAAATGTCAGATGGTGGGGGAAGTGGGGAGAAAGATTGTGATTCTGTACTAGTCACTGGCTGATTTTAATGATGATTCCCCATTGTTCTCTCTAAGTTTAAGGAAAACATGGGCAGGAGGGGCTGATGTACCCCGGGGGTCTCCCAGCTGCACATTCAGGACACAGCTGAGGTCCTAGTAATGAACTAAATTTCTCACAATAAAATTCTGAGACGGGGCTTTGGTGGCCTGAATCTGCTGCTGGACAGAACTTGAGTCAGCTCAGTACCCAAGACATAGCAGAGACACTGAACAACAGAGTGAACATACAGTAACTATAAATGTATTAGAGTAATTTTTATGTAATTAAAAAAATAACGACTTACTTTGCAAACCCTGCATATAATGCATCACTGAAACTTAGCCATGCCCACAACAGAAAATAATCCCGTGTTTAGTACTCTTCCCTGTTGTTGCAGACTCAGGCTATTTTTAATTACTGTGTTATTTATTGAATGTGTTTCCAAGTGATGAATCTTCATGGTTCCGCGCGTGTAATTTATTTCTCTTGTATTAAACTGAACACTTCTGTCATGTCTTTATTAACTGAATTGTTGAATTTTTAAACGCCGCTTAACATACCACCTCTTTATAAATAAAAATGTACAT
This sequence comes from Pipa parva, assembly GCA_019650415.1. Lineage (NCBI taxonomy): Eukaryota > Metazoa > Chordata > Amphibia > Anura > Pipidae > Pipa > Pipa parva. The sequence continues at coordinate 8,876 of WMED01020832.1, forward strand.
ATTCACAGCCCTGCAATGCTCAAACTGATCAACCTGATATCAATCAATATGCCTGAGTGATACTGCTCTATTTATACATATGCTGGTCTCGAAAAAAGGTCTAAAGGGAGGGCAGAATCATTCACCCTTTATGGAAAATTTAAAATAAAACAAGAATAAAAGATTTTTATATTTTAACCCAAACCAGAATAGAAAACCAAGGAGTACACTGATTTCACTACTACATCTTAAATATATATTCAACGTCCCTCCTACTTATACACAGCTACAATACACAGCATCCCTCCTACTTATACCCAGAAGATACAATGTATAGCCTCCCTCCTACTAGTACCCAGATACAATGCACAGTGTCCCTCCTACATATACCCAGATATAATGCACAGCCTCCCTCCTATTCATACCCAGATACAATACACAGTGTCCCTCCTACTTATACCCAGATACAATGCATAGCGTCCCTCCTACTCATACCCAGATACAATGCACAGTGTCCCTCCTATATATACCCAGATATAATGCACAGCCTCCCTCCTACTCATACCCAGATACAATACACAGTGTCCCTCCTACTTATACCCAGATACAATGCACAGCCTCTCTCCTAATTATAAACAGATACAATGCACAGCCGCCCCCCTACTTATAACCAGATACAATTTTCCATCAGGTATAAGGGGCACCTGAAATACTATATACACAGGCTAAACACAAAGCCATATCCTGCATCTGTCTGTCTGTCCCTCAGAAACAAAATGAGACACAAGATGGCAATACTGGCCTCACTCTTCCCACACTGCTTACATCACTGTGGTAGTGATGCTGGCGATCACGGAAAATGCTCATTATACTCCTGTATCCTTGGATCACTTGTTAGTTGATTTTTAGAAGAGTTTTGTAAATAAAGAGCCAGGTGTACAGCATCAGAAATATGATTCTTTGTGATTGAAGTTTAGGGAACAATTACTCATTCCCTGATCAAGAAAAGATGTAAAGCAATGAAGCCAAAGGAAAGTAAAATTATTAATAAACTTGGTGGAAACTAGGCCAGTCATTTCTACACAGGTTCTAGTAATAAAAGCCATTATAAAAATAACATTATATACACAATGAGGGATATCCTGCAACCAGAATCACAAGATAGGCCCTGGGATTAGGCTGCACATACCTGGCCTTCCCATGGGATTCTGGAATTGGAGTGCTGTTGTAACCGAGGTGGGGGTACAAGGGGGGTGCAATAAATCTTTCAGACTTGAGTCGTGACCTCCTGACCATCTATTCCTCCCCTTCTCCCCTTTACCTGGTTAGTGAAAAGTAAATGAATGGATAAGTGCTCCTTTCCCATTAAAGACACTTACTCAGATTTGTTTCTCCTTCTCTGGCCTTCCGTGGCCCAAGGCAACAAAACACAGTCCATGCCAAAGTATTTGTGCAAATAAACAATCCTCTTTATTGTTCCAAAACATCAAATAGTCAGTTCCACACTCCGAAAATAAAGTAATGCTGTTGCTCCTGTACCTGGCTCCTGGGTACCTCAATATTTACACAGGCCAGCTACATTCGCCTCCTGCAACTCCCATTGCTTCCCATTGGGGCAGTACACAGGGACATCTCTCAGCCTCCGAACTCCCAACTGGCCACCAACTCCAGCAACCGCCAACCATCAACAACAATCCTTCCTGTCTTGGGGTTCCTATATACACTTCGGGGTGTTACTCCACCCCCCATCTAGAATATTCCTACATCTCCCAGTATCTCACACTGATTACACAGTTACCTATTCTCACACCATACTCCTGGCTTAACCTAGTAAGGGCCACACATTTCACGTACCCCCTTACACTGTGTCTGTAATTCCCCTGGGATTCTGGGATTGGAGTGCTGTGTCTAAACTTCCCCTGGGGATACACATCCCCAATGTAGTCTGAGCTTATCTGGGGCCTGTTAACTGAAGTGTGCACTGGATTTGAGACTGCATCTCCCATTGGATCATGGAAGCTGTAGTTCCTCAGTAAAAGGTTAACTTTAGAAGAATAACATATAGACACATAAGATCATGGAAGCTGTAGTTCCCCAGTAAATGATTGCCCCTTTTAATGAATTCCTTTAAAAGTATAGGATAAAAATGAGAAGTAAAATTGTTGATCCCTGTGACCTCCTTGTTACATAAATCACTAAGAAGACAAATAATCTGACTTTTCCATAGCAACCAATGGTGAATCTGATGCCTGACATCTCACGCACGAAATCATAGCAGTTTTTACTAAATCGTTACCCTGCCTGTTTAAAAGAGCAGTACTAAATAAAGATGCAGACAATACAAATGTACGCTTCATACACACAGTGAAGTTATTTATTAATATTGTCAACATTACTGTAACACTGCTATTTCACAATTAATTACCAACCGCGCTGGTTAGTATGTCCAGGGCACCTGCAGCTGATTAGACTAACATATTGCAAGATCCAGTCAGATGTGAGCACAAAAACCCTGCAAGGAATAACTGATTTAAAATGGAATAATAGAGATTAAAATAGGAATGTATCATATGTAGAAGAAGAGAGATGTAAGGCGTCAAGCCTAGGATTCAAACCAGGCTTGCCTTGCTCAGAGGCAGCAGAAATCTCACTAGGCTATCAAGTTGAGGTTAGTTCCAATTTAGACCAATTTTTTAAACAGAGCTGAACTGCCCTGGCTTCCACAGCTGTTTGTAATGATTGGAACTCAGTTTCAACCTATCTGTGAATCTGTTACCAGCCGATTGCAACAAGAGCTGCCCTATATCAAGCTGCCACATTCAAGGGGTTTCTCTGTTCAAGCCCTGAGCTGTATCCAGTTGGTATCCTGCATTCCAGTTTTGTGACCGTCAGCTACTACCAGTGGGAGGTTAACCTGGGGACTGAGACCTGGGGGTTCCCTTGCAGCAAAGGCCACACTCCCTTGCAAGTGTTAAGAGTGAAGACCGGGAGCTCCTTAGACTCTGTACCTCAGAATTAACCAGTGAAAACTCCACTGTGGTGCAGAGGATCCACCCACTTGTTGTCTGCATCGTTATAAGGGAATTGTATATGTAGAGGGGATTGTATACATAGATGGGATTATATCTACACTGTGAGGTTTAAAAAACCACACCAAAACATTTTTAATCATATCTTCCATAAAATTCAGCCAATTTTGATAAAATTTG
>WMED01020833.1:0-12063 GCA_019650415.1 Pipa parva
AGAAGAGAAATAAAAAATGAAAGGAGTCAAAATGACTCCATCAGTAGTTCTAGTGTTAAAGAAGTTTGCTCACTACAAAAATTTAGCTTTCGACGTTTTTGTTGAAAACTTTTTTTTTCCCACTTACTGCAGCGTTTTGTATATTTGCAATGTATTAAAGTTTTTTGTGTTCTAATTTAGAACACAAAAAACTTTAATAAACTGCAAATTTGTATCCAATAAATATATTTTATGTTCTACCTAAATAGCTTCATTATTGTATCATGAGGATGATAAAAAGCTTAAATTATCTCTTAAACATGCGGCATGTACGAGGGAGTCGGGTGTTTGGGCTTTGGTTTACCGACTCCACAGCCCTGGTTTAAAAGGTGTCTCTATGGAGAGAGCCTTTGTAGAGGACTTTGGCATCTCTTTTAAAAATAAAGTGCAATTTTGACACTGAAATTATCACCCCAAAAAGGTTATTAAAAATGGGTATTTGTCATACCTGAGCACTTTACAGCCATTGAATGCTCAAGTGATAATATTTATTATAACCTTCATTCATCTTAAAGGGACATTTCTGTAAAGTCCCTACATTATTTCATGTTGTACAACTTCATCCTTATTATGCTTTTTTTTTTTTTTTGTTGTTGTTTTTTTTTTCCCCCCCATTTCTGCTTTGTTTGCATTATTCCTTTTCATTACCATTGCTGATTTTGTCCACTGCTCCTTTAATAAAATAGGCTAAAGGTACAATGGCAGCTAATGTGGCATAAAATGGTACATATTTGTTAAGACGCATTGTTCATATTTGTTGATGCCCAAATTTGCTATCTTTTCTGTCCAGTGACTTCAGTGGGGATCTATATGGGGTTTCATACTGTGCCTTAAAAACATGCATGTAAGCAGTTATTGCAGCTCTTAACTATATCTGCACCAATGAACACTTAAATTAATTAACATTGAACTACTTATCAGAGGTAAAAGTCCTGCACGTTTACAAAATGTGACATTAACCTATAAAAACATATTTCTTACAGGAGTCTAGGAACCCATCTAAGTTATATATAGATAATAGAAGAACAGATTTGTAGTTTACCTGTCTATTTTTTAAAAGAATGCTAATTAGAGCATATGTTCTTAGTGGACATTTAATGTTCATTGTGTAAAGATGGCATACTTTAAAAAAAAAAAAAAAAACCTGATATAAAAAAAGCAACCTTTCAGGATGTCCGCTCCCTTATTGTCATGTATGATTAGCAAAGGAAATTCCTGTTTATAGGTTACCGTCTGAAAACCTTTGTTCTTGGCTTACTGATGATCATGTCACACCTTAAGATTAAGCCCCTGTTGGGCTTTCCTTTTTCAGATTTGATTCTTTCATTGGACTTTTTGTGGAATGTGAACACCTTAAGATTAGTAGTTTCCTTTATCCAAGCAGAACACCATGGATTTTCTTCTTTTGTAAAAAATCAGTGTTTGTGTGTAAATGATGATAGGGATTCTGAAGGTTAGACAACTCAAGATTCAATGGTGGACCAGCAACAGTCCTACACCATCTCCAAACCATTTTATCTTGTTCTAAGTGCATGCTTAATCTCCCCTGGTGTTTGGTGTTCACCATATGCTTCAAAGACATTTTGGGTATGTTGATAGAGTATGCTCTTCAGTGGGTTATCAGGACATATAGTCCAATTTTGTTCAGTGCCACTGCAATAAAGTTGGACCATATACCACCATTGCCTAATAAATGTTATTGTGTTTCATATATACATGTTTTAGTCCACTTCATTTCTGTAACCTTCAAATCATCTATATAATCCTAATCTTATACAGATTTCTATAAAATTTTTTTTTTTTTTTTTTAAGTTTAAGTGCATGTTTGTATTCTATATTTAAGGCTAGACCTTGAACTGCTGAGGTTAAGAAACTTTTCAGATAATTAGAAGTGATGACCATTTGTCTATTTAATGTTTTCCAGATAACTGAAGTTGCACTGGAGTACAACAGTTGCGCTAAAAACCGTTCCGTGAAAGATGACCCTCAGGAGCAAAAGCAAGTTGAGGCGTTATTTGATAAACGCTCATCAGATACAGCATTGCAAATACCACAATACAAGAGCATTTTATGTTGCAACACTGTTGTTGTTCCCCAATGGCATTTAATTTCTAGTATTCACAATATTTGTGAGTTATGTGTCAATCAAACCATTGGTATCAGTCCAAGTAAAGTCAGCATGCCTAAATTCAATCTTTTTAATATAGAAGATGCTTTGCATTCCTTCTACCTCAAAAAACACCCTTTTGTGGGTTTTCTCTCTGTAAGAGAGTGCAGCAGTTTTTTACATTTTTATAGTCCCTATAATCACTATAGTGTATGCTGCCAGACATTCAGTAGAGGACTGATTGCTTCTGGTTTCCACCTTAAGGATACTCATTTGGCACCTTCTTGCCATGGAAAGACCCTCAAAGAGGATTTTCCACAATTAACGCCTCACATTGAGGAGAAGATACTTGAAAGTAACAGCTATTATATCAACAGTAATAATATTACTGGTCTCAGGTGTAGGACCAACAAGACACTGAACCTTTATCTTCTGGATTCCAATCTATCTTGGCTGTATGCTGAGAGACTGGGTGCTACAGGATTGGCTTGTGGAAAAAAGTTTGCTGCTATTGTAGATCTGCATGAAGAGGTCCACTATGTCCTAGACCAGAAGCAACCACTCATTAGACCCAATCTAGGTAGGAAAGTATAATCTGATATATATTTACTGCTTGTTAATGTATATTCTATTATACTCCCATCTCCTAACATTATCTTTTTATAAATTTTGAATTAAAAAAATGATTTCACCATATTATGCAAAAAAGGTTCTTCTATTAATTGTACTTAATATTAAAGGGGAACTTTAGGCTCCTTTAATGTAGGGGCTATTAAAATGGAGGATGGTGGAAGATACTCATGGATGCGACTCTTAGGGTGAAATTCTCTCAACTTGCAAAAGCCGATTTCAGCCTTTACGAGTTTATCCCCTGTATATCTCAGCTGTTTTGTTAAATTCAATCTATATTTTTGATCGATTTTTACAGATTGAAACTTTTCGATTGAGTTTTTCAATGGAAAGGTAGCCATACTACTAATGCAAAGTGTGGCTACCTTTCCATTGAAAAATCTGATAAAAAAACTCTATCAAAAAGTTTCCACTGCTAAAAATCGATCGAAAAAATATCAATCGATTTTTACTGGTCAGCCGAAATCTACGGTGGGGAAACTCGAAAAGGTCAAAATCGGCCTTTTCAAGTTTAATACATTTTGCCCTTGGGCTCCAGTGTTGCCCCTTATCAGTTTAGTTTATGATCCCAATCTCTTCTGCAGCTGACAGCCAGCGAAGTACTCTTCACTTCCAGTTCCTCTTTATTTTGCTGAAATTAGCAGATTTTTGCTACTGCGCTTGCTCATTTTGGAGAAACTCAGAAGAGCTGGAAGTGAAGAGGACTTCACTGGCTGTGTGCAGCAGAAGAGACCAGGATCGCAAACTGAACAGGGGCTGTGCTGTAGTCTAAGAGTGGAATCCGTGAGCAACTCTCCCATCCTAATCACCCCTAGACTAAATGCACCAGAAGTTTCCCTTTAATAACCTATTGTCACACATTGGGTTAAGACACTGATCAAATCGCAGGCACTCCAAGAATATCAGATCTGTAGGCCCTCCCACTCCTCTGATGTTCCCAACTAGCCCCCCAAATTTTCTTGTGCCCTCCTTACAAGTGAATGGGTGAACTGTCCTCTAAAGAGGACATATGCAAGGACATCTTCAGTTGGTGATTAGCACTGAATCCAGGTGCGATTATGTTATTAGAGCCCTTAGCTCCTGCTGGGATAATTCATAACATGGTTTATGCCCTTCCTTTCTCTAGGTTTTTTTGAGGCTTTTTCAGTTTAGTACATCTATTCTATTACTGAAGTTTTTCCTTGCCTGTTTACCCATATTCTTCTTCCAGATTCTTGCACTAGGTTAAGCCTTATGCCCGCCCTCAACCTGCAGATAAGTGCCACCAATTTTAGCTTGTCAATTCAATCATTTGAACAAGAAGTCAGTTAAAATCCTAAGGAAGGTAGAGCTTCTTTGTTTAGAGATTTATGATTCTGGCTCTTCCACTGGAGTCCTTAGTTGAGATAACATTGTCTTCTCCATGAAGCCCTAGTCTAAGGATCAGAGTTATACTAGGTCTTCTGTTTCCTGAAGACAGAACTAAGGACTGTTCTTCTTACTTGCATGGTTCTCAGAACACAGGACTCTTCCATCTGCCACACTTTTATGGTTTCACTTGAATTCTTTCTGCCATGGCTGCCAAAAAGACTTTCTGGGATCCTCCACAACATAAAGAGTAGGGCCCCTGGTCATCTTTGACCCACCTCACTACCTACTCTCCTGCATCACCTGGGGATTTAAAATAACAAAGATGCACTTTTACCCTAGGCTCAGTTACTGTCCTTAGCTCTTGCAATTCTGCACGCTCCTTCAAAGTAATGCAGTGTGCTTTTGATCAGACAGATAGTCGAGTCTTCCAATGCCTTATCTGCTCAATCCAATCATAAGCACGTTGTGTTTCTTTGAAGTAAAGGGAGCTACTTATGTGCATGATTTTGTTAAGATGTAGGATAATTGTTATAAAGCCCTAAAGAAGTAATCCCTTTGGTTGTCTTGTTTGCTTTTATAAGAAGGTGCAATTACTTTGCTGACAATCAGCCTGTACGCCCAAACACAGGACAAGGAAGGGGTGAGTTTATTACCAGACTTAGGGTTTTACATATGTTTATATATAAGGTATACATACCAGCCATTAGTGATAACAGAGCTTGAAATATAACTGAAAATATGTTGCAGCATTCAGATAATGGTTATGTACCAAAAATGGCAATAAAATGGTACTTGCCCTTTATGTTATAGAGGTTTATTCACACACCTAAAATCTGAATGCTTTCAAATCTGATACTGAAACAACCTGTGGTTTTTTTTTTTATCAAATTGCAGAAGCTTTTATCCAGAACTTCAGCAAAGTTTACAGTCCATTACAAAGGCAACTGGTAGGCGACACTACTTCTTATGTGCCCAAGCAACAATTAATTACTGAAGTAACTTCCAACACTTTTCCTCTTATTGTTTTGGAAAGCAAAAAGGTACCTTCTTTGTTTTTGAATGCTCATTAATTTCTATAATTTTTGTTTTAATTTAACAGTAAATTAACTGACTAAAATCCAAGCCATAGACTTTTGGCCTCCACTAAACACACAGCTAAAAGAGAGTAAGACTAAGAGATTACAGGAGCAGTAAGATAAGCGTTCGTAATACTGCTAACTTAGTAGTTTTGTTGTCCACACTTGCTGTAGCCTAGTTGGGCAGTTTGCTTGAATAGCTGACCATTTTGCCATGTACCGTATAGAGCCATTGGTCAGTTGTTTGGCGGAATGAAAATCCAGCCCTTTGGGTTAGAATTTATTATTCAAAGCAGAAAGTTTGTGCAGTTAACATTTGTATGCATGTGTATGGGCTGAATGTCCAACCACATATAACAGCTGCTTCTTTTATTCTATTTTTTTTTTTTTAATAACCATCTACAATGTGACTGCAGTTTGGCCATCCATGTGCATGGACAGATTGTATACAAGAAGTTACACCTTAACAAAGAAAAGAGATTGTGTGACCCAGCTTTTTTCCTGACAATTACATGTTAAAAAAGTTTTGAATAAATCTCAGGAGTTTGCTTTAGATTTCCTGACCTCTTTGCTGATCGAAGACCGTATGCTTCAGTTGTTCTTGGTTAGACTTCAAAAAATACATATTCCTGATATCCTATAGAGTGAGCATGGAAATATTCTAAAATAAACATAAATAAGAATATGAAAAATCTTTTAACAGTGTAGATTAAAAGACTGCTAAAGTCACAAGCTGGCTGGCATGCTCTTTGTGCCCCCAGTCTTCATGCTGTGTCTATGGCACAGCCCCTGTCTGCGCATCTGTAAGACACACTGAGCCTATTAATGTGGCTTTACACATAAGCACCAGCTAAGAGTCTGCAGATAACCCTCACCACCTACTAGCAATCATTTAAAAACATATCTAACGGTAATAAAACTACTCAAAAGAAGGGATCTTCACACAAGACCTTGCACATTAAAAATTATTACCATGGACCCCTTTTTTCCAGTTAGGTTTTCTAAGGAAGATGTTTCCATTAGGACAGTGTTTCCCCCTGCTTATCAGAACCATCCTGAATTCCTCACAAAACATTTGTATCTGTATCCCAACAACCTATAGATCCTAACCACACATCTCAAACTCCGGTTTAAATTCACTGGATTAAGACGGCAATTCAATAGTCTTTCACTTCCAAGGAATCTTGCAAAATATTTGGAAACACTGACTCCCCCTTTTCACAATTTGACTCTTAATTCAGATGAAGATGCATCATTTTCCATTTTTTTTCCTCAGTCTTGACACTGATTCAGATGCTCCCTTCACAGCAACCTCACATTAAGAGACTACTTAAAGACATACTCATTATCCTAGACCAGGGGTAGGAAAACTGCGGCTCTTCTTGTTGTGGCTCTGAGCGCATCTCCCTCACCCCGACCATGATCTCCGATGCTTCTTCTGATAGGACATCGACTGGTCATGTGAACGGGAGTGTGCGCTCCGTAAAAAAATTTCCCCAGTGTAGGAGGGAGCCAAATGGCTCTCTCCTGTGCAAAGTTTGCCAACCCCTGTCCTAGACATAAAAAGGGTGAATTGAAAAAAACTTAAGGTGGATACAGTATTATGCACACAAATTATTAGCCACCAAATAGATGTTTTACAACTCTTTACCAGTCCCAGATTATGTTAAGGTTTTCTGGGATAAGCATTCCAGTGTATTGTGAAATTTCATGCATTTCAACTTGCACACAACTCTCCTGACATGTTATATCAGTGTATTTATCAGTGTATTTATCAGTTGTATCAACCCTATGTTTTTTTTGTTGATCCTTGGCATCGTCATTTGGAAGCTAAGACAAAAGTCATAGATATTTCTCCAGTTTGTTTGTTTGTTGTCCTCTGAATAGTCTAGAATTGAACTTGGAATTTTTTGAGCATAAGGTTGGACTTGATGAACACCTCTGTCCCCTCATTTGCTAGGAACCTATTTTTTATTATATTTAAAATACTATTAAGTTGGATGGGTTCCTTATACAGTATCTGTTGGTAAAATGATAATGATTATAAACACCAGTGACTATACAGCAGTTACTTATGTGCTGATTGCATTTTCAGGATCATCCAGTTGCAGAATAGTTTGGAATATTAACCATTTGTTTGTTGCAGGATGTGTTGTTGCTTTATTACACAACTTGGTGTGGTTTTTGTGTGGCTTTGAATCATATATTCATCCATCTGTCTCAGCTGCTGGCCACAGATAGCATCATTGTGGCAAGGTAAGGCTTTGTGTCAGATTATCCTTTTATCAATGTATAACTGTAAAATAAAAGTGACTGTATGGCTAGTAAGTAATGTGTTTGTATGTGTGTGTACACACACACCACAAGTCTCCTTCTCTGAAAAGGAATGTATGATATATAGGCATATGCTGAACTGCTAATATTTCCAACTAAATATGGAACTGCTGATATTTTTTTACATGCTGTGTACTGCTGTATCCATTTGATATGCAGCAAAACTGATAAACATGCAGATGAAAGTGGGGGGTTGTTGTTTAGTTTATTCTATCTAAAATGTCCATGCTTCAGGGTTGCTAATACTTTACTTTAGCTGTGCTTTGCTGGGCTGCAGATATTACATTACAGTATGCATCTAAGACATTTAATAGGCATACAGGAGAATAGGCACACTGGTCATGTGCAGTGCATTCTCTGTGTATATAGTAAATAAAGTTTCTACTCCAGCATAGAAGGGGGTTATTTACTGTAAGAGCAGTGAGGCTGTGGAACTCTGTCTGTCTGAAGAAGTTGTCCTGGTTAATTCCATTAAAGACTTCAAAAGGGGTTTGGATGCATGTTCAGCGAGCTTTTAAAATAAGGTTAAGCATTTCTAGGTTGAAATGCATATGTTAAAATTATACATGCATATATACATACATAGACATTATTATGGCCTGTTACTATCCAGATGGATATATGACCGCATTGCTTGTTGACCCATTTTATAAAGTGAAATATAGCTACTGGCTTTGGGCTTTGAATTTTTATTTAATATAGGGTTGAGCTTTATAACTCCCATTGTAATTACTGGTTAAAGTGTGTTGTGATGTATCCCAGCAAAAAGTTCCTGCTTTATAATAGAGGTAGCAGATCTGTTTCTCACTGCATTCTTTAACTCTCTGTGGGGAGGGTTCACAGTTTAACCCAGTCTGTCCATGAGCATGCAATGCTATGAAAGAGTGCATAGCTTTTAGAAAAAGAGAACTGCTAGGAATTTAACGCAGTCGCACTCTGTGGCATAACTACAAATGACTAGGCCTCTGTACAAATTCTGGTTGATCGGAAAGTTATGTGATTGGACTTGCTAGTAATGGGCATTATTGTAGAGTAGTTTGTATTGCTACTTAAATGTAGCTGTTTTACTTTAACCAAAGTTATTCCTTGTGTGCTCTTAATTTGTATGACAACATTTTGTAACTTTTTGTACAAGAGTTAAACTGTGGTAAACACCTCTGACCATGTGACTTCTCATTTTGTTTTACAAGGGTTAATATTGCTAATAATGACCTTCCCTGGCAGTTTATGGTGGATCGTGTTCCCACAATCCTATTCTTTCCACATAACAGGTAATTTTAGCATTATATGGGGGGATATTGTACAAGAATGTAAGCTGGAATAGTGTTTGTCCCTAAGGGTGCTTGCTATTAGGCTTTTATCCTGTCTGATATTTTTAGCTTCTTCCTCTTTGTTGATGGATGAGCTGAGATTTTTCTATTATAAATAAATGTGTGCTATGGGAATGAGTGACATAGTAAGCTAAGCCATAGAGTCCTTTTTATACAAAGTGTCCTTATGAGTCTGAATATACAGTAGATGCCTAATGCACAGTTGCCATTTGGTACATTGTTTGTTTCAGACACTAATAGTATAGCATGCCAGGGAGTTAAGGTAACAAAGACCATACCATAGTGCAGGAGTCTCAAACTCAATTTACCCGGAGGCTGCTGGAGGTAGAGTCTGGGCCGCATCAGGTTTTCCACAAGAAAACAACAGATTAAAAACAGTACGTCGCCCTGCGGGGAAATCAGCAGCTCTGTGGGGCAATATGCAGCTCTGCTGGGTGATTTGCATCTGCTGGGGAAATTAACACCTTTGTGGGGAAATACCTGAGACATCGGGGCAATGTGCGGCTTTATGGGCTGCTGGCGTATCTGTGATGTTGTTTTTTGTTATTATAATTGGGAGTAAATTTTATGGCCACTGGAGGGGGTGTGGGGGTATTGTGGAGCCACTGGGGTGTGTGGGGTCATTGGGGTTTTATTTATAATTTTTCATTGGTGGCTATGGGGGGATCGGAGGGGTTGGCGGGGGAGTCTTACTTACCCCCCCAGCAGAGTTCGGCAGCATGTGCTGTTGCTGCCGCAGCTGGCAGCACTAAACAGGAGAAGGAACCTGGAAGTGCTGATCACATGCGCTCCCACGTTCCTATTGGCTCCTGTGACTGATCGAGTTACAGGAGCCCTCCCCAAACCATGGAGAAAGTCAGCCGGGACTCCCTCTCTGTTGGATCAAGTGGGGGGCCGCAAACTATTGTCTCGAGGGCCGCGAGTTTGAGACCCCTGCCATAGTTAGTATTTTATTGCACTCTCTTCCCTGGTGAAAGGTCAAAAGAACAGGGACTGTGTTGTGCCACATGGGAATTATATGGCAGAAAGTTGCACCTTGATGGATATGTTTTTTATTATTCTCAATTATTATATATATAAATAGATGTAAACTGTAATCTTGGCATGTACCTGTATTTATCACTTTAAAGGAATAATCTTAGATGGTCTCAACCTCTGTCTGGCATTCCACTGGAAATATAAAGGGGAACTGTCCATACATACAAATATCTGTTATGTTGTAGTGGAAGCTAAATGTTAAATTTATTTTTACAAATATTAATATTTTAAGTTTTCTTTCGGTGCTTTTATTGCCTTGTCTTTTCACTTTAACCAGTCTGTTCATAAATGTCATGTAGCCTTTTGGAATACACACTTTATGGTAAGCATGGCAGCATGTGGATGTGGACATAAACCAATAACTTTTTTTTTTTTTTTTGCTATTAAGAACAGTATGTGCTCACTGCATATTTCTATATGTATTTTACAGTGGCCATCTGTATACAAAATATATCTCTCACAACACTAGCAGAGAGAGCACTGAGTAGTTCATTTTTTGTTAATGTGGCATGTTAGCTTACTGTAAAACATACAAAGGCATTTCCTTTTATAAAAATACACTGATGGGAATAGGCCTAACTAACAGTAGCTTTCAGTCGAGCGTAGCTTCAGCCTCTGTTAAACCAAAGCTATTGTTGTAGCCAAAAAACAGAGAGAAATCTTTATTAGAAGCAAGTTTAAAATAATCTGTCCTGGCCTTCTTTTTAACTATGTGATTAGGTGAGAGGCAAATTTCTCTGATATAGCGTGTTTACACAACTGACTCATAGGACATACCTGTCATTACAGACCATATACAGTTCTATTTCAGTTGTTGAAATTAGATATAAAAATGCACCGTGAGTTTAGATAATAAAAGTCCTTACAAGCTTTTTTTTTCAGAATGCTTACAGTGCATTGATATGTTGCTATTGGTATGTTCAAACATTGTCCCACTTAAAGTCCATACTTTTTGATTATAGGAAGGACCAAAGTGTGAAGTATCCGAAAGATGTGCAAATTACTCTGCCAAACCTCCTGAAATTTATCATTAAACATGCCTCTCTGCCCTCCAGTGCATCTGATCCTCCTGCTTCCTGCCCCAAGCACTACCTCCAGTACAAAGAGGATCATGTATTTTATTTAGAACAAGAAATTCAAAGACTTCGCACTGAAATTGAAGTTTTGCACAATGCCCAAGACCACCTGCTAGAGCTTCTTTCAAATGCCCGAAAGAATACACAAGACCTTAAAATGCAAAAGTTAAGACTGGAAAATCACAACAAAGCTCTAGAAATGCACAAAGAGCAGTTACAGGTGCTGTACGAACAGAAAGAAAGGGAAGTTGGGACAATGGCAGATAAACTGAAGGAACTGGCAGCAGCTTCAGAGAGTCTCCTGGCTGAAAATGCTGTTCTCAAATTCCTTATGGTATCGCTGGAGGCTAAAAGCAAAGCAGTGACTAATATAGATAGTGAGACGGAACCCAGTCTACATAATACAGATGTTAATGAAGGAATAATGGATACCTCAGACGACACATTGGTATTAGAAGAGACTAAGGAAAACAGAACAGATTAAATTTGTTAGGATTAAATATTTCAGAAATTAATTTATACAAATTTTATTAAATTGTAAATAAAGAGTTTTTACAATGGTGGGGACAGTCTTTTTTTTTTTTTTTGTTTTGATAAAAGAATAAGCTAGATCAAACGTTGAATCTGTAAGACCTAAGAAGTGTTATGTTTACAACCATAGAAATGCATTTTAAATCATATATAAGATAGATCTTTATTACTTGATGTCAATCTCATTAAAAAACTCATTAATCAAGGGACCTACTGGTGAATAAAAACTGCTGACACGTGTTTCAAAGCATTAACACATACATGAGATAGTTTCAATACCCACACAGTACAGCATATTAGTATACCACACAGCATTGTGGTTTTCACTACTTTACCGAGCTGTAAAAACCTTAAATAATATTATGTAGGCACTAAAATTCATATTATATATATATATATATATATATATATATATTATGAATTTTTCCAAAAATGCTAAATTATTTATATTGATAATCTAGTTTTTCTCACATATGGCCCTCCCTGTTGTGCAGACTATACAAGTGCTGGTCAACGAATTAGAATAATTTGAAATAGTGCAATCATGAAAT
>WMED01020835.1:0-12063 GCA_019650415.1 Pipa parva
TTAAGTGGTGGAACTTGCACTATTGGTGACTGACTAAATACTTTTTCCCCCCCACTGTATATGCTGCAGTCTGTATGAATCTTCTGGAAAGTTTATTCATATCCAGTCAGACATTTTTAACATCCTGTAATGAAAAACTGTGTTTGTATGTACCCTATGTGTGAAAAGGGGATAAAAGGTACTCCGTGTTCAAATTCTTTTATGTTGGGGTATGCAGTTCCACTCTTTAGCACTCTTCCTAGCCAGTTATTGAAGAGCTTCTTTCTAATTAGTGGATATCCAGTGAAAAGAAGTTGTGCAACTTTAATGTTTCCTTTCCCAGAGGAGGGATATTTACTGTAATATTGTCACCCAACAGACCTCAATAGAAAAGTAATGGTGAATATCAAATTTTTCCCATTCTTGCTGGCACATCCTCTTTTTAAATATTAAAGTGCACCCGTCAGCTCAGGATTATTACAGTTTTATAAAGTATGTGACTTTATAATGTAAATCAAGTAATTAGGAACAAAAAAAAGTTTGCATATTGAAAATACAGTTACTTGAATCTTGTTCCAATTTGAAAGCATGGAAGCTGACATTTTCTGCCTGACCTTCCACTCAAACACTACAGGAATGTCTCCTAACGAGTAGGCTCTCCTCCCATGTCTCCAAATCTCAAGTGCACTAGCATTATCAGGTTACGCAGCATCATCCACTACACTGTGTACCATCCCCCACTGTGCATAATCCTCACTTTTTTTTTTTTTTTGACTGGGCAGGCTCAAAGCATATGTGCTTTGTCTCCCCAGCCAGTAACGCTGACAGCTTCCCCTGTAACTGACTGGGGAAGCTGTCAGCGTTACTGGCTGGGGAGACTCAAAGCGCATATGCTTTGAGTTCCCTAGTGAACGAGGCTGGTCACATGGCTTTCATGACTAAGTGCTTCCTGCATGAAACGCGTTGGTGTTATCCACGCTTTTTAATGTTTTTTCAATAAAGGTCATTTTTTATATTTTCAGAGTGCCGGAGATTTTTCTCTTTCTCACATGGCTTTCATTATCCTGGCTTACTTCTGTAAAAGATTGCCCCTGTTAATTCATTACTGTCAGTGCCTGTGGAAGCCTTTACACTAGGTCTATCATTTTTGAAGGAGGATTCCACAAACTAATAAAGTACCTGTTAGAGTAGGTTTTTACCATTTGTACCATTTTCCTTAACAAATAAAGGGTGTGCAGGGATATAAATAAATGCTGTTTCGCATTAGGATTGAAGTAGCGTCCAGAGTTCAAGAAGTTAAAATGGCATTGGAACACCTTGGAAATCTGGGAAGAAACAGGAGTACAAGGGTGCTACAAAGATTTGACCGCCAAAGAGCAGCAACTATAGTTTGCTTATTATATAATCAGTATCTTTAAAGACTAACCCTCCAAATTTAAGTGGTGCGTACATCTGTGGATTGACATTGAATAACCTGGTAAGAAATAATAAAATTCCTGAACCATGACAGTTGGTCACCTGGGTTCACTTTGCTCCTCAGTAGGATACAATTCTATCTAATATACAGTTGATACTTATACTCAGGTAAGCTGTAAAAGGCCTGACCTATATAGTTTATCCAGCTGGAGAAAAGGATTCCTCCTTGGTGGAGGCCTGAAATCTAAAGGATTTTCCAATCCTCAGCAATACATATCTTTTAAGGAGTGTCCAGGTGAGTCTATTCTGTACTAGTATAAATAATTTATGGGCTGCTATGTTTTAACTACTCAATGGAGCCCTTAACTCAAACAGTATATTTGTGAGCAAATGTATACAAAATTCTGCTCACTTGGTTACACTCTGAAGGTGAAATTTAATAAACTCTGAAAAGCCCGATTTCACTTTTCCAAATTTATTCCCACAAGATCAAGGAAATTTCTCGCGGTAAATATCGTAAGATTTTTCCAATCGATATTTACCGACAAACTTTTGATCAAGTTTTTTTATCTCTTTTTCAATGGTACTTTAATGTAATGTAAAGTATGGCTATCTTTCCATTGAAAAGTTTCGGTCAGTAAATATCGATTTAAAAAAATCTCATATTTACTGCAAGAAACTTCAGAGACTTTCACGGGCTTTTCAGAGTCTGTTAAATTTCGCCTTTGATTGCAATCCCTTTTTACACATTTGTCTAAATGAGAACAGAACTTTGATTGTAGTGCTTAAACATGGGTGGCTTCAACCAATAAATACCCCCACAAAAAAATGTAATTGAAATTATTCAGATATGGATGGCTATGAGGTGTCATCATGGAGTAATTTTCTATCCAGTATACCCCTTTATTGTTAGATGTTCTATTGCCAGTAAAGCCAAAAAAATATCTTTAGTTATTTTTTTTCCCACTATATTGACTACAGCTCTTCAGTCTTCAATACAACCATCCCTCAGCAATTCATAAAGAAAATTAGTTCACTGGGTATTGAACTTTCAGTCTGCAATTGACTTAAACTTCCTCTCTAAGGGAGAAATTTATTAAAGTCGGAAAGACTTTACCGAGAGAAATCTCTGATTGATCTCATGATATTTCTTCCGAGCTAGAGTTTCTCGATCTAGACTTTTCGTTAAGTATGGCTACCATTCCATGGAAAACTCAAGATTGAAAAACATGATCTCGAAAGAAATATTGCGAGATCAATACGAGATTTCTCTAGTTAAAGTCAGAAAGACCCTGAGCGGTCTTTCCAAATGTAATAAATTTTGTCCTAAAAGTTCAAATTGGGAATAAAACTCCGAGAAGTGTTATAAATACTGGTGTCCATCGAGGCTGTATTTTAAGTCCTATACTGTTCTTGATAACACAACTGTACTAATAAATATAAATCAAGTGCCCTCATTGTAGATCAAGACAGACAATAATAAACAATGCCCTTCACTGCACAAAACATACATAAATTAACAATTTACTTATACAATTAGTCTCAGCTACTAACAATTTAAGTTGCTTTAAAATAAAAATAAAAAAATTATAAAAATAGTACACACGCATCTTTATTAAGGTAGCCATGGCATAATCAAAAGGTGACATTTTCGCAAATAACATCAAAATGTTATATATAAAATTAATACAAACAGTTACTGAAATTTCCCAACTTAATGGTTACTGTACCATCTAATATAACATCCCTCAGAGATGGATAATATAACTTATGGGATATATGTGAATTTACATTGCAAAGAAATTGTTCCTGAGGCTTTACAGAAGAAAATGCATTCAAAATACATTACCTGAGCAGGTATTTATTTTCAGTTATATTACATTGTACAAAAAACTTCAGTAACATTAGATTTAGACTCAGTGAATATGTATTGAAAGCCAAAGACAGTACATATATACATAAAACTGAAGGGCAGATGTTTCAACACATTCCTCACTTTCAAAATCCAGAAAAAGTTGTCTACATTTTCATAGTGCAAGTCATAGCCAATGGATGGCGAGCAATATGGATTGGCTTCCAAGGTCTGTGTGCTCTTGAAATACTTGATTAGAAGAACAAGAAGCCAAATGACAAGCTGTGTTGCAACCAATGTTCCCTCTAAGCTGTAAGCGTGTGCGCGCGCACATGACCCGTCAAACCAGCGCACACAGATTAAAATGGTGCGCACAAAAAATTAGTATTTAAAAATTTAAAATTGTATTTAAATATATATGTATTGCACAATTATTTACTTAAGCTTATAATTTTGCACATACGAAATTTCTTGCGCACACAGCCTTTACAAAATTAGAGGGAACATTGGTTGCAACCCCTTTTTTAGGTGAAATTACATTATTATTTTTATTATTATTCGTTCTTATATAGCGCTACTATTTTTATGCAGTGCTTTACAGAGATTCATCATTCACTTCAGTCCCTGCCCCATGGAGCATACAATCTTGTCACACACACAGATGAATGTTTTTGGATTGTGGGAGGAAACCGGAGTGCCCGGAGGAAACCCACGCAAGTGCGGGGAGAACATACAAACTCCATGCAGATGAAGTCCAGGGTGGAATTGAACCTAGGACACTGATAAACACTGAGCCGCCGCACTGCCCTGTTATATTTGACATGTTTTGGGGAACCTCCCAACCACAAAATGGGGATGCAGCACAGCTTTCTCTTCTGCGTCTTGTTCATCTAATATAGTATTTCACTAATCATGATGGAATGAAAGCATCTACATAATTCCAACATGTATTTCGAATTAACATATAAAGAATAAAAGTGAGTCTTTATACAGTGCCGCAGTTTTGTAAATGCTGGAAGATGAACTTCTGAGACAAAGGTGTTTAAAATGTAATACAACTACTTGTATATTAAATAACTTTTTCCTTTACTATTCTAACCAGGTCAACTTCTTAGCATCCAAATAAAATATACCTTATTTATAAGACTTTATCATCCATTCATTTAAAATGAAATAGATAATGAAGAAGTATGGTGAAGAAGTATGGGGTACTTATATGGCGCATGACTGTTAATAGTAAATCCATAGACCAGAAGATGTATTGGATCTTCTTGTTAGAATAAAAGTGGTAGGGGCTGGGTTTTTAACATGGTTTTGGGTGACTCTACCATGCCTTGACTATAGAAAATACATAGAAATGTTGTAGCTTATGAGAATGTTAATAATCCTGCATGTCCCTGCCTACTAACTATAAAAAGTCACTGAAAAAAAACTGAGGTTTGGTTCCGCTCTAGATAGAAGTGGGAGCTGGCAGAATTACTCCCAAAGATATCAATATTCAGCAATACATTTTACCTTATGCTATGGTGACTGTATTGTAAATAAATAAAAGATCAGTTCTTTTTTAAATGTAAGGATGGAAACAACATGATTAACTTTTGAAAAGGTGGGAGTTATGGGTGCCACCTGCCCAGATGTAGTATAATTTTAAGACTTTTCATACATAAATTCCCAGAGATGATGTGTGAGTTGCCTTGTAACAATGTTACAAACTAAAACAATATTAATTGCAACCCATAAAATAATTGGAGTTCCTGGTTTATTTATATCTTAAAATCCATTATTAGACTTGCTTATGTATGTACAGTATTCCCTTTTAGATGAAGTTAAATGTGGTTATCCTAAAGGAATAGCTAAAGAGTCCCCAGATAGTTTACTGTGATGCTAGCATTGCAGTAAATGTGATAAACTCACAATGGTTAGGCTACTGCCAAATGAGCTATGTTTTCCACCGTTACATACACATAAAGGTATCAGCTAAAATAATCATTTAGGAGCAAGCCTGATTGTGTTTGTTTACTGGTTGCTTGATTCAGAGTGCTTAAAGGTCATAAACTAATAGGATGCTTAAATATACCTACAGCCCTCCCAATGTATGGAAAAAAAATTATGCAAATTGCTAGTAACCAGACCAAGATACATCTGTGTGCTTAATACTGAACAAGAAAAGTTACATACAATTAGCCTTTACTATGGCAGGCTCCAATAATGGACAGTCTATCTAATACTGTTGTGTAATTCTATATATATATTGTAGGAACATTTCATGTATAATAGACAGACAAAACTGTAAACATTCTTAAGTTACAGTAGAAATATAAACATTGCATTAAAAGTGCAAAAATAGCCTATTGAGTAACATGGATGCCTGGGCAAGCTTAAATCCAATCTGGCAGGCACTCCAGAAGT
The DNA here is from genome assembly GCA_019650415.1 of Pipa parva. Lineage (NCBI taxonomy): Eukaryota > Metazoa > Chordata > Amphibia > Anura > Pipidae > Pipa > Pipa parva. The sequence goes on from WMED01020835.1 coordinate 5,657, forward strand.
GAAAGATTTGGCTGAACAAAGGGCAAGCTTTGCCTAATAACATGGATAATGTTAGGCAAGTCAGACCTGCCACCTCAAATGATGCAGATTTGGGGCAGCAACCCATTTACCAATCCAGTGAAAGTGTCTATGGTGTGAAGTATGGGCTATAAGAAACAGTGGATATGAATGGCTTGGAGGAGTCCTGTTTGGCTGTTAGGTAGCTTAGAATACAAAGTGGTAGATAAATGATTGTGTAATAATCTCTCTTGCACAAGGTGCTTATTGTACAATTAAAATACAGTGCCAATTACACATCTTGTTTAAACAGTTTCTAATTAAAAACACTGTTATTGTTATTTACAATAGCAAATAGTGCTTTGTGGCAGAACAAGTATTTATTAGAATTTATCTGATATATTTAGAAGCTGAAGATGTCTCCATATTGGTCCTCACTGGTAAAGCCACATGGGCAACTCTGATCACAGGGCTTTTTTAAGGGGAGAGTTATGATGATATCATGTCCACAAAATTGCACAGACACCTTAATTGTGTGATAATGGCATATATATATATATACATATATATATATACATACATATATATATATATATATATATATATATATATATATATATATATATATATATATACATACATACATACACACACACACATAAGCAGCACCCCCAAAAAGTCACAGTAAGCACAATCCCCTTTCTGTCTTCCACTGAGTGGACATTTGTAGCTACAACTTGTATCTAGAGCACTTGTCTACAAGCAGGTGTCTCTGCTTCTTGTGAGGTAAACACAACCCTTTTCGCTAGATTGTGTGACATTAAATCTTATCTTAGAAAACATATTCAATATTTGGCAGTATAAGTAGCAGATAATCATTTCCTTTTGTGACATAGGCAGCTCTCAGTAGCAGATAATTTTCTTTAGTGACAGACATAAGAGTATATAACAAAGGACAGATAGTAGGCAGTGCAAATGTAAAATACAGTTTCTCTAAGGTCTGAGAAACTATGCAAGTCAGTGCAATGTTCCAGTTCTCCAAAGAAAGAGATCGGTAATGTATAATAATAACAACTGTGTCCAATAGCTTCAACAGAAATTGATTCCTCAACGGCATACACGTAAATCATTGCAGAAGCAGAATATACAGACGTAATTATCTCTTCCCAATGTAAAGACACCTTGGATATTCAGCCAGTGGGCCTCCATCTTTTATTAAACTATACCTGTCAGTGTCCCCAGTAAGCCACAGGCTGTGTCAAACTAGTTTAACATTTGAAGGGACACAGTTTAGACATGCCTTAAATACAAACCTAATCCTTTAGTTTTATATTCCTTCCATTCTCATATGTAGCAATATTACCCATAGCAACTGATTCAAATAGTTTTCAAATCTCCCACCCTTTTGCTGCTTAACCCCCAACCCAGACATGAAGTTCTAAGCATGGATTAATCAGTTTGACTGGGCATAATTACCATTGTCTAATACTTCCTATGTGAAGTCAATCCATTTGGATTTCGTTCAATATCAGTGCATACATTTAGGCAGTCAAGTGCAATATCAAAAGAAATATACATACATGTACAATCAGACTTAATTAAAAAAAAAAATTTCCTAAAACCATTTTGTCTATTTTGCAACACCCAAGGTCATTTTTTTTTCTTCATTTTTCTTTTCAGTTTGACCTATTCTATTACATATAACACCAATAGCCCTGTATCTGGATGCAGAAATGAATTAAGATGCATTGGGGCCCTAAGGTAGATAAGTGGTTAGGGACCAGTCTTCCTCCAACTGCATAAATAGATGTACATTTTTAGGATTAAGGGACTGTGTGGCAGAAGTCTAGAGTGCCTTATGCATAAAGTAGCTCTGCCTGGATAGCCAAAGTTATGTTTATTTGTTAATTAATTCTATATTAAATGGGCGAAATTTATTAAAGTCAGAAAGACTGCTCTGGGCCTTTCCGACTTTACAGAGAGAAATCTCATTTTGTTTTCGCAAGATTTCTTTTGAGATTTTTCAATATTTTCGATAGAAAGGTAGCCATGCTACTAATGTAAAGTATGACTACCTTTCCATGGGAAAAAACATTTGAAAGAAATCTCGGGAGAACAAAGCCAGATTTCTCTTTGTAAAGTTAGAAAGACCTGCGACTTTAATAAATTCTGCATTATATAATGTTTTCAGACAGTGTTTAATGGAGAACGATTGCACTAATTAATGCAATCTGGATAATGTGGTGGGAATATATTTTTTCCAGAGCAATTTTATAATTATTTCATTTTTGTGGTGGGGGGATGGGGGTTTGCGGGGTCTGGGAAATGTGTAAGAAGCTGCTATTCAGAAAAAAAGGTTTTTAAGGTTTATAAATAGCTAGTCCTATATCTGTGGGACTCGCTAATTATATATATATATATATATACACATACATACACACACACATACATATACATATATACACACACTCAGACATACATATATACAGTATATATATATATATATATATATATATATATATATATATATATATATATGCACACACATACATATACATAATATATACACACACAAGCATACTGCATCTTTGAAAAAAATAGCTGATTTCACCAATTTGTTAATAAAATTAATTTAAGAAGAAGGGGTTATCTTAATTTTTTATATTTTGTGGATAGGAGCACTATAAGACATTTTGCTATTGGTCTTTTTTTTTGTGGTACTGAATCATTGGACTTTCTTGTACTTCATCGGTTTGGTTGCCATGAGGTACTGACTCTTGGCAAGCACTTTATTTATTAATAAACTGAGGCTTGGGGCCTTATCGACTAAAGGACGAAATGTTGTATATAGCTCTGAATACGCATTTTATCACAATTTGTCCATGTACACTGATTGATTAAACTCTGCAATGCAGCAAATACACATCTAATTTGCATGACTACTAAAGTCACAATCTTACAGAGCAATTCACATCACTTTGCATGTATATGCACAGGTGCTTCGAATATTGGGCATGCGGCGGCGTCTGTCGCAGTCATGAATTCAACAAGGTGTGGTGCTCTGAATTCACCACTTCAGTGTGGCGAATTGGGGGGCTGATGGCAGGGCTCCAGTGTGCTGTAAGATGACTGACTATTAATTCAAAAGTAGCAATGGCAACTGTGGCTAAATTAGTCTACTACTTACCATGAACAAGTGACAAGATGACAAAGAAACCGATGTATTATTCACTTACAGTATATACAGTTAGTGGGATATGGTGAGGATGATGTCCCTGCACTTCACAGGAGCAATTCACTTCACTCTGCATCCTACTTCTAGTCGACCAACTTTGCCACACTACACATCACATGCAACTTGGTCCTTCGCAGTCCGCCTGTTCAAGAAATCTATTTCAGCTTCATCAATAAGGATAAGTGAATTTGTGACTATTTTGGCTATGTGACTCGAATTGTAGCAAGGTGAATTCATCCTTTAGTCAATAAGGCCCTTGGTTTTTAAATTTGGATGTTTTTTCCATTACTTATCCTTCTGTTAAAGTCCTGTACTATAGCTTATCCAGTCTGTACCTAACTCAGTAGCAGGTTGCTAGGTTAATTGAATGTAAACAAGAAAAAGTTAAATAATTAGAAAACTGAAAAAAAAAAAGACCAATTGCAAACTGTTTAAGGATACAGTTATCCATAACAGGCTAAATATAAGTCGAAATGGGCAACTCCTTTAAAGAAAATAAATTCAAAGCTTATTTTAGGGCAGTATGCAAAGGGATTCTTCTTATGGAAATGCTGCTCACACAATTTTCCTACTAAAAATGTACATCTAAGTCACTCAGACTGCTTCTCTTTCATAGCACTAGGAACTGCTATTGATATAAATACATGGATTATCGCCAGAAAACAAGCTAATGGTTTGTTTCTGCCAATAATTAGTTAACTATTACAATTCTTTAAGGCCTTAGTTTTAGGCCTTTTTGGAATCCCCTGTGGATATCTATTATAACTGGAAAACAGCAGCACCTCTAATACACACGGTGGAACCCCAAAAAGTTCTTTATTCGCAGCAGATCTCCTGTACTGTTCTTCTTAATACTTTTAATCTTCCATCTCCCCATGCACACGGAAGCGATAGATGCAGGTGTACTCTGGATGACCCCAGTTGCTCTGAATTCGCAGCTCTACTAGTTGATAAGTGGAAATATTTTTCCCCTGAAATTAAAAAAAAAAAAAGTTAAAACAAATTATTATATATAGAGAAAAGATAAAAGCGAGGGACAGAGGCAGACACATAAAATTCCTGGGTGTACAACCAAAGCGATCAGAATGCACTTCACTCAAATAGATTGTTTGAGATAGGGGTGCTATATTAGCAGAACATATTGTAACATTCTGACCTTTGGAATCAATTAGTCACAATAAAATATCTAAAATGCCTTTGTATGCTGCAGCATTTATAATATCCTTCAATAAATATAAGCCTAAACTCTGAGGGGGTTATTCTTCAAAGTCCGAATTCGACCGTCGAATTCTCAAACAGCAGATTCCCATAGCAAATCCGCAACTGCGACAATTCTCCCATTGTAAAGTCATGGCTGCGACAATATTTCCATAGTAAAGTCGCGACTGCGATTATATTCTCATTATAAAGATACGACTGTGACAGTAGCAGTCTATTGTGAATGTCTTTAGCTGTCAAATTCACACCTTTATGGGACAATTCAGGCTTGAAACTCCCAGATCATTAAGCTTTCTCCACTGAAATTTTCAGTAGACATTATTCATTTTGGGAGGTAGAATACTCTTGACGCCATCACACCATCAGTTAGACTGCCAAATAGTGAAACATGACCTAACGTTCTAGGTGACAGCTTGTGCGGGTTCTCTAAAAAACCCTGTGGGTGGTGTATCATCCATAAGGCTTGCAATGTTAAACAGTGTAAAACTTGCAGACTTTCCCTTTCCTTGATTCCATGCACCTGTATGCAATGGGTATGGCTGAAACACCTGAACTCAATAGTTAGGAGAGTGTTCCACATGCTTTGGTCCATAAAATGTTTATTTTCTATTTTAGTTTATTCATTATTCAAGAAAATGTATAATGCACTAACACAAATTCCTTTTTATGGACCTGTAAAATTAAGTGAGGTAAGAGAAAATCTCTGGTCATGAGGTGATAGTAAGAACTTCACAGCAAGCTCCCCCATTACCCTCTATGTTGTTTATGTTCTTGGACATAATAAATAAGGGGTTTAAGAAACCACCTCATTTACTAATCAAATATTTCATTTTCTATATTGCACTTGATGACACTTCTTATTTCTCTAGCCCACTAACAATGACAGAATCATATATATTACCTCACAATATATGCACTTTAATTGAAATACTTGCACTTCCGAGTCAGTGAAATGTTTTAAATGTGGTATGTTCTTGCAAAAACTAACTTTGTACAGCAAATAAAATGTAATCACTACTGGATTATCCTACGTTTGCTCTTGAGAGCTGACAAATGGGCATCAAGGTTTCAGCTCCTTCATAAAATAGCAAGTAATGTTTGTTACCTGTATGTGAAAAGTCTGTATCGGATCCCCCAACTGGTTGTATGTGAAATTTCCCAAAAGAACTCCTTCATTCTGTGTTTCATCATCTAAACCCTGTGAAAAAAACATAAGCAAACCTTACTTTCTTGGCTTCAGTTACATCAGAATACAGTATACGGTTTCATCAGCATCACTACATACCAATACTTGTCCCAATAAAAAGATATAACTCCTGTAAATCATAAGGTAAAAATAAAATATGACATGTATCAATAAAATCAGGCTAAATGTAGATGCTATTCATTCTGCATACCCACCCTTACATGACAATTATTTCCTCTTCTGCCATTGATTTCAATGATTAATATTGCAATTTATAGCGGTCACATGGGCAAAAGTTAGAGCTTTTGTCATATTAGGAATTCAGCTCAGAGCTAAACATGACAGTGGCAGATATGCTTCCTCCCACAGAATTGACAATAAGATCACAGAAGGATTGCATTATTATTTTTTTCATGCTGCTGACAGTACATCTTTAAATTAAGAATAAAACATAACAATAGTATTACTGACATCAGTGTCATTATGTCAGTTTGTTCTGTCTAAACAATTATAACAACTCACAAACACAGAAAAGTCTTTTGGAGCACTGGAAATGGTGGCCTTAGGCGACAAGGAACGAGGGATATGGTCAACAGTTACTGCTGTTGGGCGGATTCGACTAGACAATCGAACAACAACATAGCCCTGAGGTCCACGGAAAGCCCAGCAATTTCCAGGGTTCAAGTCCGGCTGTAACAGAACAAAATGAAATAAAAAACAAACAATTAGCAGCGCATAAAATGATGTATAACTAGTGAATATAATACAAAC
>WMED01020837.1:0-12063 GCA_019650415.1 Pipa parva
TTATAAATATAATATATATGTATAGTTTGGTCAATAACTTTACTTACACTTTAAAGGTGGCAATTAGATGAGAACATAACTGCTGGACTGTTTATTTCATAAGAGAACCCGCGTACTTTCTACGATACTAATGGCCCAACAATAATGATGTTACAAGTTAATTATAGAGGGTGACAGCTCTTTCTTTCACTCCATTTGGTCCTATGGAGCAGGAGGAACTACTGAAAAAAACATCTGACAAACTCAGTGGAAGGCTGCTGGTTTCACACTTTCCCCATAGTTCCATGGACTCCTTAATATATGCATACAGTGCAGATACTAGGATGCAGTGTATCTCAAAAGAGAATTGTTTGGACTGTCTATTCCCCTTTAAGAAGCAATAGAATGTACTGCTGCTCTTGTTCCTTTGTTCTAGCTGCAGACAATATGAGATATAACAAAGAATAGGTCAAAAACAATAAATATTGTATTTATTTTTATATTTATGTAGCAGATACATCATTTGGTTATAATGATGCTTAGTATAATGTAATAACTGTGGGATTGATGTTAGGTAATATATATGAATTGGTGTGGGCGTGTATTACTTGCATTGTGCATTTAAAGTCCCTTATAATTAACCTTGAAATGCAGCATAGTCACTTAGGCTAAGTTATATTTTACAGTTTTATAGCCACCCAGAATTACCTCCAGACCACTTTCTTCTATATTGTCTTGCAGACAATCATCACAGTAGTACTCAGTTTAAAGATCTCCTTAGAACCACTCACTAGATTTCTGACAAGGACAACATTAGAAGCAGAAGACTTTATTGTAGGACCAGTAACACTGGAAAAAAGGAAAAAACCCATTGGGAATGGCAGCTAATCCTGCATGAACATTGTTGATTTAGGGGGTAATTCAGGAAAGTGCGAACTTACCTGGCAATCCTTCGATTCACCTCGCCAACACTGGTATGCGCTCCCTGCTCTCCTGCACGCGGAGATCAGTGAACGCTTTAAAGGTACTTCGGCTCACCTCGTGACCACTTGACTTGCCTCGCCGAAGTACCTTTAAAGCGTTCGCTGATCTCCGCGTGCAGGAGAGCAAGGGAGCGCATATCAGTCTCAGCGAGGTGAATCGAAGGATCCGCCAGGTAAGTTCACACTTTCCTGAATTACCCTCTTAGTTTTTTCATAATTTTAATTCCTTTGTATTTGTTTTCCTTTGTCTGGTTGTAGCCATATTTTATCTGTTAAATAAATAACACCCTGATCTGTCCATTGTTTTCCAAAGAGCTTTAAACATAACTTATATTCACAAAGTACCTCCCAAAAGCTCAATCGATAAGGACAATGGCACAAGAAGTGTTTTGACTGCAGCAGTGGCAGCCAATGACAAAAGCCATGAAAACATTTCAGCTGTATCAGAACAACCTTGTTGCCACTTTAATGGAAGCAGTAACTGTGATTCGTTATTTGTGAGAATATGCATTTGACTTCCCTTATCATGGCATCACAGTTTTTGATGTCCTTGAGTCACCAATCAAAGCAAGGGTCTTTCATTCCTCAACATTTTTATGACATTTTGACAGTGATGGACATCCCGCTGTCAACAGATAAGTTTCAAGATTTTATAGTACCACATATGCAAAAATGTTTCTAAAAACACACAAAAAGCAGTATTTTATACTGAATTTATAGGGGTCTAACATTGGCTTATTTTTTCCAGTTGACTTATGCCATCAATGTGATTTTCACATTCAAGAAGAGAGAAAATTTACCACCAAGCACATTCAAGCTGGGCAAACTCCTAGAAGAATCAAGCGAAAGCATTCAGAATGTCTCAGAACAGTTATTATGAATGTGAAAAAAGGGGTCAGGGTTCGGGATACCCAAATCGATTAAATGGTTCCCAGGCAGAACTTGTTGGGGGTAACCTCTGTGACCCTGAAACATCTGTGGATTTGTCATCTTACATTGAAACAGGAGAGGAAATTCTTTCTGATCTTTTCCCTCTAAAACAGGAAAGACTTAAAGGAACATATTCTTACATGCCTCTAGAAGGACTGCCCTCCTCATCCCTCTATGGGTACAGCCCAAGCATTGCTCCAGAGCGCAGGATGGGGGGATACGAGTCTGGAGGAGTGATTGTAAAGGAGGAAACACGTGGACCACATCGGGGTGTGTGTAACACTTTGCAGTATCAGGTTGCCCAGTGTGCACAGACAGCAATGCATCTTTCCTCTCCACTAGAGGGTGTACATCCTGCACTGCGGGTTCTCAAGGTGAGAAAGTCTAATGTGCTGTTAGCTATATCTCTCTCCCATTACTTATATTTGATATCATCTTACTTTCCACCCCTTAACATTTCTGTCTACAATTGCAAAATTACCCTGCACCCAAATGAAAAAGAGATCAGAGTGCAATTTTAGGAAAAGAAAGAAGATGTAGCATATATTGGGCAAAAGTTATTAAAAAGGAACTATAGTCAGATTACATCTTTACATATGCAGTACTATACCTTAGTGAGAAGTGTTTCTCCCCAATAGTTGTTACATGTGACGCAGAATGATTGAGTAGGCAGCACTGATAAACTCCTGCACCAGGAAATGTGTGTGATGTGTACTGGCCAGTTTTTCATGAAAAGGTACATTTTTGCCCTACTTACTACTTAGCACATGTGCACAAGTCAGCTTTCCCTTTGTAATCTCCTGCATTCCAACTTAATTTATGCAGTCAAAAGATCCTTTCCTTTCCAGATTTCGAGATCGAGAATCTCGATACTGATTTTTCAAAATTTTCGATGGAAAGGTAACCATGCTACTAATGTAAAGTATGTCTCCTTTCCATAAAAAAATTTTTTTTCAATCAAAATAGAAAAACTCTCAAAAGAGAGATTTCTCTATTGAGATCTCAAAAAATCTTGCGAGAACAATGTGAGATTTCTCTTGGTAAACTCAGAAAGATCCGGAGCGGTCTTTCCGAGTTTAATAACTTTTGACCTTACAGTTGTTATGCAATGAATTCCAAAAGGTCTAAAACAACAATTTTATGTAAAAGACTAATAACACTAAAACATTCCAGTTTGAACGGGGATGGCAGTTATTTAAATACACTTGGGAAAAAAATTATCTTTGAAGCTGAATTAGTGAACTTTATTGCTTTCTTCATGTTTATATCTTTATTGATAGCAACCATGTCATTGACTCCCCCTGTCCCATTGTTTTCTATAGTTCTTTATATAATACAGATTTAGGAAATGCCCTAGAAAGCCCAATAGTTTATTCTAAATATATTTTAGAATTTTTAGAAGCACAGATTGAATATACACTATTGAATATATACCAACTATATATGCATTTGAGGCATTTTCACTGTACTTATAACACAGCACCCCCACACCATTTTTTACAGTTTTACTTACATTGACATTGTAGCATTATTAACCCTATGATTGGTGTTGGCACATTCTGGTGTCAGCAGCACTTTAAAGTAGGTTTATTATCTTAAAAACTAAACCTTTGTATTCTTAGTTATATTTCCTTGCTCTTTGTCATAATGCTAACTATTCCAGAATTCACAGTAAGGGCTTGCAAAGCTGAACACTCCTAATTTGTAGACAGTCCCCTTCCCTTTGCATAAGCTACTTTGAATATATTGCCCCAACATTGCCTCACATCTCCCCCATAATCGCACTCTCCAACTAAGCAAAAGACTTTCTTTTAATAAATGTGACATCTTCCCTCAAATGTAAAGGACAATAAGAGATGAAGAGGATTTTTAAAGGGTATATATGAACCATGTGTCTTTGCCAATATAAAAATGTTTCTGATAATTCATAGATGATTTTACTGATTGTATTCTCCCCTAGAATGTAAATATCTCTTTAAACATAAAATGTTACAAAAATGTTATTTTAAATTAGAAAAAAAATGATAAAACCTTCACTGCCTAAATATAAAATAGCTCCAAGCTCCTTTAACCCATAATATAGCACTGAAGAGGAACCCTTAATGTGAATATACATGCAAAGATCTATTTTTCAATTTGCCACAAATGTAAACGGCGAGATTAGGCAGATCCTTTAGGCCAGCGTTTTTCAACCAGTGTGCCTGTGCCGTGGCACATGGTCAGGTGTGCCATGGGGAACTCGGCACTTACCAAGGAGGGAGTCTTGTTTGACTCCCTCCGTGGTCTGAGGAGGGCTCATGTGACCCAATCAGTCACATGAGCCAATAGGAGATCGGGAGTGCATGTGATCAGCACTCCCGATCTCACTTCCTCATTCGGCTGTGTGCAGTGGCAGCAGCAGCAGCAGCCGAATGAGGAAGAATGCTACATACTCTGCTTGAGGGGGGGAAGTTGAAGCCTCCACCAACCCTCCCCGACCCCCCCCCCCACTCCCACAGCTACCACTGACACCCCCTGAGCCACCCTATTGCCCCCACAATGAAAATATACTTCCAGCCCGCCTTGCTCTCCCCTGCCCCAGATGTGCCCCTCCAAGCCCTGATTGTCCCTCACTCCTGATTTCCTTCCTCAGCCCCTAATTGGCCCCTCCAAGCTTCTTCTGTCCACCCCTGCACCTGATTTTCGCCCTCAAATCCTGATTGCTCTCCCAGCCCCAGATTGCCTCGCAGAGCCGCCAATTCCTTTGCAGGTTCACAGAGTTTCATTTTGTGTCATTTTGGTTGGTGGTGTGCCCCAGGATTTTGTAAATGTAAAAAATGTGTCATGGCTCAAAAAAGGTTGAAAATCACTGCTTTAGTCAACAGGTTTCTGTTGGTAAGAAGGTTGCTAAGTTAGTAAACAGATGATGTAGTAAATAATCAGAATTATTTTAGGACTTGCCTGGTCTCTCTACCTGTTTGAGACTGAACAATTATTATTTAGGAAAATTGTTTTTTGATGGCTATACACAACACAATTATCTTCAAATTCAGTTAAACACTGGTAGAACTGGCTGACCAAATCTTACCTTGGGTAGCCATCTTTTTTTGCGATTACCCTGTTCCCCCTTTCTTTTTGCTTATTAGTTCTTGTATATATTTCCAGGGATCTATATCTGGGATGTTATCTGCACCACCTTTAAAAGATTGCACATCTAAGGGAAAGAAGTGCTTGAGTAAAGACAGCCTGGAATACCGTCTACGCAGAGAGAGGAATAATATTGCTGTGCGCAAAAGCCGGGACAAAGCCAAGCGCAGGAACATGGAGACTCAGCAGCGTGCACTGGAATTCATGGCAGAAAATGAGAAACTACGAAACCGTGTCCATCAGCTAACACAAGAGCTGGATGCTTTAAGGGGTGTCTTTCGACAAATTCCTGAGGCAGCTGCACTGAGCAAAAGCTCAGCTGGTTGTAGCTGACCTGACAGGAAAGTGCAGTTTGGGGTGGGATGATTATTAGTGGGCTCTGATCAACTCCAAATCATTACATCTCAGAAGGCTTGCTCATTGTGAGCACCCAGAATGAAAGGAGAGCACCAATAGGCTAGATCATTTCAGTTCATAGCATGTACACATTACAATGGCCTGCTAATTCCAGGCCACAAACCAGATAATGATCATGTACAGGCTGCCATAAATGTATGTATATAATATATTCATGCAAATTCAGATAAGGTGAGTTAAAGGACCAGTAACACCAAAAAAATAAAACATCCCATTTTTACTGACATGGCAGTTATTGGATTGTAACACTTTTCAAAATATACCTTTGATGTTGAATTCATTGCTTTCTGTCTTTTTTTTATATTTACAGAAGGCAGCCATGTTGTATTTGTTTGTTAAACAGACATCACTTAGTCCTATTTTTCTTTGGTGCTGCTTTTTAATAATACTTATTCAGGAAGTGCCCCAGAAAGCCCATGTTTTAAAGCTAAATAGCTTACTTTATAGACACAAATGTGGAAGCATAGACTGAATATATAGTAACTATTAATAAATTTGAGGCATTTTCATCTTTTTAAACATTTTAACTTTTTTGGTGTTTTTGGTCATTTAAAGCTTTTTTCCCAATGCAATGCTTTTCTCCAACTTCAGTCAGACCAACAGCCTGTAGTGTGAAATAAACCCGACTGCTTGTACTGCTTGTACTGCTTGTACTGCTTGTACATGTCTGTTACATTCAGATGTGAGTTTCTGGTCCATCTGACTAACATGTATTAATACATTTTACAATACACTTTCTTTATTCCAAAAACATTCGGGCGAAATTTATTAAACTGCAAAAGGCCGATTTTGGCCTTTTTGAGTTTATCCGCTGTAGATCTCGGCTGTTTGATCGGTAAAAAAAATCGATCATTTTCATTCGATTTTTACCAATTTAAACTTTTCGATGGAAAAGTAGCCACAATTTACATTAGTAGTATGACCCTCTCCTTAGAAAAATCTGATCGAAAAGTTTCTTTCAGTAAAAATCTACTGAAAAATATTGATCGATTTTTTTACCGATCAAACAGCCAAGACCTACAGGGAATAAGCTCCAAATCAGCCTTTTCGAGTTTAATAAATTTCGCCCAACATGTTTAGTCTTCAGGGAGGATGTCAAACCATCTGTATCTCTATCAATTTCAGCTGTATGACCTTGACTTTAAAAAAAAAGCATCAGTTCTTTCAAATATTAATTTCTTAGTGATGCCAATATTTTTCCATGCTAGTGTATACAGTAGCTGAGATGTGTCTATCTTAACTCTATGGGAAAGTCAGAAATAGTCACAACAATCACAACAAGAAGTGAAACAGTCATATAATAATGTCTGGTCTGTGCTTGTCCTTCCCCTTCTTTCATTGCCCTCAATTCATTTGTACATCTCCTTCTCACCTGCTCACTATTTCTGTCTCAATCTCCTATATTCCAATCATTTTTGGTTTAGGAAAGGGTCATGCTAGCTATTTTATAGCCAAGCTTGAAAAATAGTATCCATTCTTTCCTGTGGGATAATCCACAGTCTATTTTGTTTTGCACTATAGACAATAATGAGTCTAAGTACAAACAGCTGAGTTGAACATGGTGAGGGGGTCCAACCAATCACAGGCATTGGCAACCAATTGTAGGCTTAGGCCCTTATCATTCACACAGACCGAGGGGGTTATTGGCTAAAGTCCGAATTGTTGCGTAAAGGTGTCAATTCGCCAGCTAAAGACGGTCACAAAAAGATTGCTACTGTCGCAGTGCCGTTTTATAATGTGAATATTGTCACAGTCACTTTAAAATTGACACAATGGAAAATTTGTCACGGTCGTGGATTTGCTATGGGAATCCGCTGTTTGAGAATTCGACAGTCGAATTCTTGTGTAAGCCAATAACCCCCTTAATGTCTATAAAAATGTGTGCATGTAAGTTCCATAGAAAATAATGTATGGCTGCTGCCTGGGAAGAGGCTGGGCCTACTGCCTCCCACTCACTCTTCATTTCTCATTTAGAGTCCTATTTGTTTCTCTCTCTCTCTCTCTCGCTTCCCTCCCCATCTCTCCTCATTCTCCAACCTTCTCTGAAAGACTAAGGGGATGTTCTTATTACAAAACTTTTTTTCTCTGTTAAATGTGACCACAGACTTGCCCCATCATCCTGTAGGAGGGCAAAAAGGGGAATGGAGTGGTTAAATGGACAGGAAGACAGGGGTAAGGGGTGGTGTGCGTGTGTGTAATGGGGAAATAAAAAATATATATACACAGTATTATGTGAAAATGTCTCCGTGCTGTGAAGTTATGCAAGCCTCTGTTTGTCAGTATTCTCTATAAGCTTTCTTGTTCAGTATTATTCTATTTTAAACCTTTTTTTTTTTCTAAATTGATATTGTGGTTCTATTTTATTACTAATGTCTGCTTCTGGAAACTCACCAAGCAGCAATGCCTTTTAGTGTGTATATATGTATGCGTATACATTCTATGCACAGTACGCACAACACTCTGAAACGTAACAAATTTAGCTATCACTTAATACAAATAAAATATATTTGCGGTATTTACTGTAATGTTCCATTTTATCAGTTACCGATGAAATGACAATACTTAATATGGAAATCTGATTTTATTAATCGAATTTATGAAACAGCATGTTGCTAAACTACATGCCCATTCCTGAAAGTTACAAAATAAAACTTTATTAAATATTTTCTGCTTCTTAAGGTTAATTAATCAGCAGACAAGGATGTTAAGCTATCACTCTCTAACAGGCATACTTGTTTGACAATTAGAAGTAGTAGTTAATCCCCTGAATTCCTTTCACATTAAGGGAGTAATTCACCAAACAGTAAACTTACCCTCTGGATCCTTCGCATCAATACGCATACCTGGTTATGCGTCGCTGATGTCCTGCACGCGGACATCAGCAAACGCTTTAAAGGGATTCCAGTCTCGCGAGGTGACTTGAGTCTAGCCTCGCGAGCTTCGCCGAGACTGGAATCCCTTTAAAGCGTTCGCTAATGTCCGCGTGCAGGACATCATCGAGCATATAACCGGGTATGCATACTGATTGATGCGAAGGATCCAGAGGGTAAGTTCGCTATTTGGTGAATTACCCCCTAAATGTTGTCAACAATGACACCACAAGGTAAAGAACTGTATGAAGACTTGAGTAATAACTTATATACTCAGCAAAGGAGAAAAAGGGTACAAGAAAATTAGCAAATCACAGTTAGTAAGCCATAATCTAGTAGCAAATGTAAAACAGAAATTTCACAAAATGGCCTTATGTCAACCCCCCAAAGATTTCAGAATATCACTATAGTTTTTTTCGCCTCAAGTTGAGCAAGTTTAGGTGCAAAAAAGTGCAGTAGAATCTCTGAGCAAGTACAGCACAGCTTTTGCAAGGCAAACCGGAGTCATATCACACATCTGTTAGACACTGATAGAAGTGAAATGCATGATTATTGCTGGGTAAGATGCCACTGATAAATCTAAAGGACAAGAAAGCTTGTTTAGCTTTTGCCAAGCCTCGATCTAATAAAGGTTAATTTGGAGAATCTACTCTCTGGTCTTTTGAAACCAAATGTCAATCTTTTTTCATACCTGTTGGCATCTTAAATGTAGGATGACACTAGGGCAAAGAGTACAGTGAGAAATGAATGGTTATCATAGCAAAGTACAGGGGTGGTAAAGTTCCTATATGGAGATGTGTGAGTTTTAAGAGTATTGGAGAATTGATGGCATGAATTCCCTGTTGTGCTGCAAAACCATGAAAGAAGATGCTACCCTCTGTTTACACGCTGGATCTTTTTATTTATTAAGTGCTACATTCGTAAGGAAAAACAAGGTTCTGCACAGCTTCTGGAGTGGCCATGTACACCCCCTGACCTCAACCTATTGAGCACCTGTGGGGGAAGAGGCATGTTCAGCAGCACTCTACAACAATCATCAAGGCACTCAAACTGGTCATGCCTCAGTAGTGGAACAGGATAAACATGACAATATGCTGTGAACTTGTACACTACTTGCCAAGAGGGGATAGTTTAATACAGTTTGTTTACATTAATCAAGGATTTGATCAGTTTTGCAGCCCTTGATCTCAGGCAGGTTGCCTAATATTACTATTTTACAGATATTAATGGCATCTCATTCAATGTTATTGTTAAATATATGTGTAACAAGTAGTCGTTTTACATCCTTTACTAAACTGTAACGCTGAGCATTTAGAAACAGAAATATCTCTTTATGTTTGGAAGGCTACTTCACTGATGTACTGCAATGCAACACAATAAACAAAATACACAGACATCTCTATTACATCACAAATCAACAGGGGAGAGAGATCATCCTAACATTTATTCATTCGATAGTTACGTGTGTGGTGTTGGAGGAACTGACATTTGATCAAGTGTCATTGAACTTGATCTTAAATCCTTATGATATGTTTTATTCATGCAGTAATCTAGAGACATTACCTGTGTCAAAAATATAAACTTCATTTAGAAGAAATCTCACTTTGATGTCTTCCCATACTGCAGCCTTAATTTATCAGATTACCTTCTGCCCTGTTGTCATAACTGTTATTTTTTTTTAAATATATTATTTTGGATTTTCCTATTTCTTTTATTCAGAGTTGAACTTTAAGGCACTTATATTAGTTCATACTTGTACATGTTTGTTTTTAAGAAAATGTCATAGGTTTTTTTTGACCAGAAAATATAAGTTGCACCTTAATAAAAATACAATTTTTTTCTGCAGAAAAAAACACTATTGTGTTGGTATTTCAAATATCAACTCCCCAAAAAATAACATAACATAGCACACATGTATCTATTCAGAACTCTCTGTATTCTGTCCTTCAGATTGGTTTCTATCCAAGTACAAATAGTTGGCTCAGACCAATTTAAACAAAACTGCCTGTGCAGATATTTTTTAATAAACTTCATTGTTCTCCGTTTTTAAGCCAGTGTGTGTCCACATTATAAATAAACCAGAACACGCACAAAGGTTAAATAACCAAGTTATTTAGCTACAAATATATCACTTCGATCTAACTAAAAATCCCAAATATAACCATATATAACCTCTGACTCCTTTGGACTGCTATCCCATGACCATAACTTTTGGGGATTTAGGTGAGGCCAGACACGGATAAAGACACAGTGGGGTCCTAGGCAGATGTGTGTTTAGCGTCCAACCTTCCTCTAACTTCAGGTCATAAAATCCATTTGTTTCATATTTTGGCATACAGTTAGAAGAAGGTTGGGTGCCATGGACTGTGTTTGGACCCTCTCTCATTGATTATGCCCTAGGCAGCAGATTATAATGCTCCTAGTTAACTCCTTTTAACTTTTATGGTGTGAGGGTAAGCCGAAAGTCTACTTCTTACTGCTATTGTTCCTAAAATTTAGCAGTCAGTCATTTAAAACTGTAAATAAATATATACATACTAGAAGAGAGTGGGACTTGTTGGTGATATCAACTTCCTGTTTGCGGCACATTATTATATGGGAGGGGGAAAACCTTTCAAGATGGGTATTGACCATTGGGACTTAATAGATGGTGGCAAAACCCTTGTTGGCAAGCACAGCAGTTAGATTTTTTTTGGGTTGCATTGACAATCCAACACAATGGGCAGCACTTTGAACACATTTTCTAAGTAGTCATAAACTTGTAAATAACACATAAAAGAATACAGTTACATTAAAACCAAGCACACCATTGTTATATCACCCTCTTCCCATTGGAAAAAATAAAGTTGGATCCAAAATGGCTGACTTCAAAATGGCCACCATTTCCCCCTCCCATATACTAATGTGCCACAAACAAGAAGTTGATATCACCAACCATTTTATTTAGGTGTATCCATATAAATGGCTGGCCCTGTATATATATATACAGTATATATATACATACACACATATTCAGTGAAGGAAATAATGATTTGATCCCTTGCTGATTTAGTAAGTTTGTCCACTGACAAAGACATGAACAGTTTATCATTTTAAGGGTAGGATAATTGTAACATTGAGAGATAGATTATCCCAAAATAAAATCCAGAAAAACACATTGTATAAATTATAAACATTTATTTGTATTTTGCAGTGAGAAATAAGTATTTGATCCCTCTGGCAAACAAGACTTAATAGTTGGTGGCAAAACCCTTGTTGGCAAGCACAGCAGTCAGACATTTATTGTAGTTGATGATGAGGTTTGCGCACAAGTCAGGAGGAATTCTGGTCCACTCCTCTTTGCAAATCATCTCTAAATCCATAAGATTTTGAGGCTGTTGCTTGGCAACTCGGAGCTTCAACTCCCTCCATAAGTTAACTATGGAATTAAGGTCTGGAGACTGGCTAGGCCACTCCATGACCTTAATGTGCTCTTTATGAGCCACTCTTTTGTTGCATTGGCTGTAAGTTTTGGGTCATTGTCTTGCTGGAATACCCAGCAATGACCCATTTGTAATTTTGTGTTGGAGGGAAGGAGGTTGTCACTCAGGATACATAGCTCCATCCATTTTCCCATTGATGCGGTGAATAACTAAATGCATAATTTCCCATATTTTCACTATCATACTTTTATATTATGGATAATTATGCATTTAGTTATTGTGAAAAAACAACCAAACAAATAAACACAATAAGTGCTCAAAGCAGCGCCTCTATAT
>WMED01020838.1:0-12063 GCA_019650415.1 Pipa parva
ACATAGAAAGGGATGTAATATTCACTTATATATAATTAGTGGGACATTGTGAGGATGAACCAGAGACAGGGAGACATAGAAGGGGATGTAATATTCACTTATATACAATTAGTGGGACATTGTGAGGATGAACCAGAGACAGGGAGACATAGAAATGGATGTAATATTCACTTATATACAGTACAGTTAGTGGGACATTGTGAGGATGATGTCACTGCACTTTACTGGGGGAATTCACATCACTCCATATGAGTTTGCATTCCATTTTGGCCTCTTTAGACTAGAGTGTTTGCTACCCAACTACCTATGTCATTGTGAAAGGAAAATAAAATGACCTCTGCAATGTTGCATCTAGAGAACACATCAGTACAATTGTCCAGTTACAAAGGATTATTCCCCAATGTCCCCACAGCCTTTTTATGTATGCGCTTTCTACTTTAACCACAACCTTCTTCCGGCACTGCCTTATATAAGGATTATCTCCATAAGACACTAACTAATACTTACATCACTATGACACCCGGTACTGTACAGGTGGTAGTACATAATATATATATATCAGGATATAGGTTTATAGGTATTAATGTATTCCTGCATTCATTTGGTGATGACTGTGCACTGAACCTCAGCTGCTTTCTCATACTTCTCTGTATAAACATGACTGTTATGGAATTCTTGATTTTTTTTTGTCAATAATAATGAATAGCTTTCAAAGATACCTACTGTATATAATACATTTTTTATGTGCCAAGGCACTGCCAACACCTCAATTGTACTGCTTATGCCTGCATAATTATTGTCAGGCATTGTCAGGGATGAATTAAGATTTTCTGAAATGTCTAGTTATGAAATAAAGAACAGTTTCCACTCTTTATACACCCAAAAGTTATGTGTTTTGTGCAGAAGTGAAATATGTCTCTACATCTACTGACTCAATTTAGAAACTACCAGGGGAATTCATTAACAAGGAAACTGAATACAGAGATTTAGTAACCCATAGCGACCAATCAGAGTTCGACTTATTACTTAGCACTGCTGTACCAGTGAATTCTAACTGTTAATTGGTTGCTATTGGCTCAGTATTCGATTCCCAATGAAGATAAATTATTTAAAATTAAAGATTATTGTGCAATTAAACGCTGGCCATATCAAGGAAATAAATATATACAATTTTTAAGACATTAGAGTCAACTAAGAGTAACCTGGTAAGATGGTGTCAAATGATTTAATGTTGGTGGAGTTGTTTCTTTAGGATCAATACCTCACCAGTAAATCTCATTTCCCAGCCTTCCTGTTTTACTTGATGAAGTACAAGATGTCCCCTAAATCAAGAAAATCATTGGAAAAATGCAGAGGCAGCAGAGATACTAATAATTGCTAGATGTAATAATTTAACTGGCTACAAATGACCCTTTATGTCTCAAAGCAATAAGACAAATTAAAAAAAGACTTCCAGATCACCTTGAGTTTTGCAAGATTTTTGTAAAAGGGAATCTCATTTGACTTTCTGGTTTTGCTTTTCTCTTTTATTATTTCTAATTAAAGCAAAAAAATAACACAGTAAAATTGGTTTATACAAGCTCATAGAAACTATAAAAGAGGTTTCATTTAAAGAACACACAATTAAAGAAGTGCATTTTGTTATAATTCCTGAAGCAAGTTATGTGCTTGCTTAACTGTATGTACGGATGAGGAGAACTAGAAACAGAAAAAACGGCATAACCAATAAAACATAGCCAGTATTCTGTCATCTTTTCAACTTGAACTTGATTTGGCAATGTTTAACATTAGGGGCCCAATGAATGACACAACATATCTGCATAAATTTCCCTGGGAGCATTGCACTAAGTCTCCCCACCGGTTCAGTTTGTCTCCTTGACTTAAAAGCTGTAAAGCCAAAAAATGAAAATACATTTACAGTTACTATTGATTCAATGCAGTTTTTTCCAAGAAGTTCTAAATTGTGACTATAAAGTATTCTTTTTATTTTCAAATAATGGCCTTTTTGAGACACTTCCTAAACATATATTATCTAAAGAACTGGGTGAAATCTGTTTAACAAACACAACATGGCTGCTATCAGCAGAGATGAAACAAACAGAGATAACATTTTTACAAGTACTTTATTTATATAATTGCCGTGCCAATCCAAATGGCCATTTTTGTTTTTCTTGGTGTAACCGCTCTGTGGTGTGGCACACGCTTGTTAAGATACACTAAAACCCAGTACATGGGTGTGTCATTAACAGGGCTCATGAAGTTTAACATTTCACATTTTGAAGCTGTTCTCCTTTCTTCTAAATTTGGAAAATTTGCATAGTTTTCACAGGAGAATTTTCTAAAGGCCAGGGCCACACTGGCTGTTTTGAAGCTGAGCTGGAAAAATAGTATTGATAGTTTCCAGTGGGATAATTCACACAGGCTATTTTGTTTATCACCACAGACAATAATGTGTCTAGTTTAAGAACAGCTCAGCTACAAAACGAGTCTCTTTATCAAGTCAATGTTCTCCATAACTTAAATGAGCACTTTTGAGAAAGTCAGATTGATCAGATAAGGGATTCATTGAAAATCCAACCAGACAACCACAAATGAGTTGCTGTTAGAAAGATCCTTGAGTAAGCTCCCCTAGATGTTATTAGATTGGTCTTCCAAAATGATCTTCAGCACTGCCACTCAACCAAACTTAACCACTGGCACTGCCACTTAACCAGACTTAACCACTGGCACTGCCACTCAACCAGACTTAACCACTGACACTGCCACTTAACCAGACTTAAAACCAAAATTATACCATATGCACTTTCAGTAACACGCTTATCAAAAGGGCTAAATTGTACATATACTTTTACCTACAGCTTCGACCACTACTAAATTTCTACAGCTAGTTGGTTTAATCTGGTATACCACCTGGTCATTCAAATTGGGCATGGCCTTTATATGTGCACAGCTCTACACATGGGGGTTATTCACTAAAGTCCAAATTGTTGAGTATAGGTGCAAATTTGCCTGATAAAGACAGTCACGTCTTTATAATTAGAATATTTTCACAGTCGCAACTTTATTATGGATAAATTGCTGCGATCTTAACTTTAAAAAATTGTTGCAACTTTACATTGGGGAAATTGTTGCGGATTTGCTATGGGAATCCACTGTTTGAGAATTCGAATACATTTAATAGGAGCCTAATAAAAACATGACATATTATATGTCTTGTAAAACCATAAAAATATAAAGGTTGACCACTTTTTCACTTACTGGACAATCAATGGAGTAAACACCAATCTAAATATCTAAAAGTAAAATCATTCTATTAATCAACTCTTGCATCACCTATTTGAAAGTAAAATGAGAGTTGGGAGATTTATTAAACACCACTACCAAAAACATTTCAGATTTTATTAGTTGTGTCACAGTAACATTTCCATTTACCAAGTGAGATTTTTGCATTAACCTGTATGTAAAATAAAGACGCCAACAAATGGTAAAGAACTCAAAATACTGGTGATACTTATTTCCAATTTGGATTAGAAAAACAAGCCTTTTTAATGTTTTAACAATAAAAGCTGAATCATAGACGCTGTAAATTTAGGCAGCCGCAATTGTACCTTATAAATGGAAGATAATTCACAATTTCTGATAAAAAACAAGTTGAAAACATTTTTTTATATTTTGAACACATGACATTAATAAGTTGCTATTATTGTTGGTCTAGCACAGAAACAGGCAACAGATATTATTTATCAACCTTTAAACCCCGAGATTTCAAAATGTACAATCACTAGAATACATCCCGATCTTCTGTTATTCATTTTTAAAATACATGTAGCTATTCAAAGGAACGATTTCCTGGTAATTTATCATGGATATCCACGTCCATCTCTATAGCTGAATACGTATGAGCCAGTTTTTTTAAGCTCTGATTTAATTGCCTGGGGCAGTTTATCAAATTGGTGTGCAATTCATGTGGCATCCATAATTTCATTTCTAAAACATGAGGATTGGTTGAGACATTTTTATGTATATCCAGTGCTTTTTTTGTAAAAAAATATTTGCCGGTACACATTTCGATACTATCGACTACAGATGAAATCGGCATGATTTTTCAGTTAATCGGTGCTCCTCAATGATTTGATCATTTCTGGAAGTAATCGTCATCGAGTGTTTCCATGTCAACTTTCAAGGCATTCGGGAGAGAGAATTGCTGGGAGGCTTTATCAGTTGAGCCGCTGCTGCTTCTTGGAATGGGTCCGGCTACTGGGCACTGTGCTATCTCCGTTACATTGCTGTGCTGAACACTGTGCCAGCCCGATTACCCTGCTGCGCTGAACAGAAAGTCTTCAGTCTTCAGAGCAAAAGTCTTCAGATTTTCCGGCACTCTGTACCACCGCGTACCGGTGCAAAAAAAGCACTGTGTATATCTGTATACAGTGCAAAATGACTTGAAATTACTTTGTCACTGCAATCACACTAAAAATTTGTGTTAGCTCTAAATTAAATTTACATGCTGGATTTTGAATCCATCAGCACAATCACTTTATTTATACCTTATAGCCCTTTTTAAAGTGCACCTGTCATCTGGTAATGAAGGCCCCAAAATGTGTTCAGAATGCCTAATAAAACATGCCACCATTGTGTATGATTCACAAAATATAAAATATGCATTGTACTAAGAATAACACAATTGTACTTATATTTCGTTGTTGTTTAGAGGCCTTTGGTTTGATTCTAAATCATTTGTTATTTGATGGATGAACTTTCTATTCGAATATAGATGGAATGCTAGTTGAAAGAGTTCCACCAGGGTCTTCTCAGTTGTTGTCAGGGCCACATTTACTTATATATTTATATAGGTGTATATATACCTTCAGTTTACTGCATCATTTAGTATGTGTTCATTTTTATAAAGTAGTGTGGTAGGTTAGTGGGTGTGGCCTAAGGTAGTAGATATTCTGTGCTTATAAGCTCCTAGGATTTTAATCCGTCATTGGTTGTTGTTGTCAACGTGTTGTTCAGTCATCGAGATGCTAGTCTTTATCTTTGTCTTGTTCCATTGGATCTTCCAACCATGATGCCCTTCTCCAGTGATTGTTTCCTATTGATAATGTGTCCAAGGTGGTATTTAGTAGAGTTGTATAGTTCTTTGTGCAACGTAGCCCCTACACACAGTAGTTTTGGCAGGAAGACAATTGTCCTTTTTGCACTTTGTACAGTACTTCAAATTTTTGTCAATTTTGGAATCGATATTGTCATTTATTAATAATATCTTTTGCTGTCACTAAGTGGTTGATGAATCTGTGTCAGCATGTTGAGTTAATGCTAAGATCTTGTCTCAAATTTAAAGTTCAAATTGTTTAATCAGATAGAGAGCAAATTACAGTAAATCTTTCTTTCAGAATGCCTGCCTTTTAGGGAGGTTAGAATTTCAACATATAGAGTGAATATTTGTTATTGAAAAGGTGCCTGACATAGCCCAGTGTCAGCAGAGCTTCATTCGAATTCTCAAACAGCAGATCTCCTTTACAAATCCGCGACAATTTCCCAATTGTAAAGTTGCGACAATTTTTTAAGTTAAGATTGGGACAATTTCCCCATAATAAAGTTGCGACTGCAACAATATTCTCATTATAAAGAAGTGACTGCGACAGTAGCAGTCTATTGCAACTGTCTTTATCTGGCGAATTCACACCTATACGCAACAATTCAGACTTTAGTGAATAACCCCCACTGTATGTTTGTCTGGTGGTGAGCGTATACATCAGAGAACTTGTTGATTTCTTCTATCCCAGCCAATCAAAATAAAACAAGCAATGCAAATGGTAACATCATTAGGCGACTATGGGCATGTTTTATGACAGCTAGGATGTATATACTCTTGGTTTAGCTGAAAAACGATATACAGGAAGCCAGTTTTTTTCCCATTTCTAGATTTATGTGTGGAAATGTTTATATTAAAAATACTTTCAGTTACATCTTTTTAAAATAATTTTATGTACATTTTTCAAGCTTTACTTTTTTCTACCTTTTCGTAGGACATTCTACACAGTTCTCCTCTAAGCTTATTCCCTCCTACCATTTCTTACCCTTTTATTGTATTTAATCTACAGTAGAATCTATTTTACTATTTGCTCCAGTCTTTCCTCTCCCTGACCTAACCTACTCCCTATTCTTTTTGTGTGGAAGCTGCCATACTATTTCTCTAAGGAGCATAATGAAATATATCATCCGTAGAGTCCACATGATGTGGTCAACTTGCCATAGAAAATGTAAAATACTTAAGTCATTATGAGTGACCATTTTTAAACACATCAGAGAGAGTCACTTTTTAGGAGTCTATGATATTCCTACATAAAGTCCCTTTAACTAAGGCTTTTATGTTTGGTATTTTCTGTGTTAAAGAAAAACTAATGTCCCCCTAACCATAACTGATATACTGAAAGTACAGGGTTTTCCAGGTTAAAACGCTATATTATAAAGCAGCAAATCAGTATCTTTGGGCTGTAGCACTATATATTCTATAACTGCTGGTGCTAGTGTTGCATGACCACGTTGGATCCTCATTAATTTGCCAGTGAACCTTGACAAGTCATCACTCATATTGTTTGATTGGTTGTTTATTGTCACATGGTCCATTAAAGGCAAACTCTTGCAACTTTAGGGGAAGCTCATAAAAGTAAAAATAATTACTTTTGCAAATGTTTTTCACTCGTGGTGGAGAAATATAGCGTAGAGGTTAAGTGCTATGTTTTTTTTTTATATTCAAAGTTGTTGGTTCAAATTCCAATTTTATTTGCTTTTTTAATGTTTATTAAATCATTTATTTCTTAACAAAATTTCATATGCAAAACAATTACCTTAACCACTATGCTATACTGTATATCCACAGCAAGTAAAACCTTACAAGAGAATTTATTCTTTATTCCTCCTGTCATTGTAACTGCCAAATCTGTACACACAGTGCTGGTTTTCACACATGCTCTGTAAGAAGAATTTGCCCGAGGCAGTAGTTTTTTCTTTAGGGGGTGGAACTTAATTGCTACAATGGCTGCCTTGTACTTGTAAAATATTGCATGTAGAAAAAAAAGCAGAGATAATTAAATCGTTAACTTGGAAGGGGAAAATTGTGGTTTTATTATGTTGCTGGAATGTAGGCTAAATGAACAAATCTGATTTTTTAGGAGACTTTAGTTCCTCTTTAATTCTTTGCCAGTTGAAAAAGTTGGTCCTAAATATGGCAAAGTGACTTTAAAGCTGCTCAGCCCATCATAATGTAAAAGGCCCATCCCTACTGTTACTATACCTTGTAAAACAGATTCTTCTGGGAGAGAGTTCTGCAACAGATGCACACTGTAATGCCATACGCTATAGATCACTGTCTCTGGAGACTGCAATGAGCATATATTATGCATATGATGCTACTCTATTTGCCTTAAAGAAAATGGCTTCCCTAGAACTCTGGGTTAAAGGACCAGTTCCACCAAAAAAGAAATTGCTTTTGGGATTGGAACTGCAGTTATTCCTATGCAATGCCTGTGGCAGGTAATAGCAGCATAACAATAATTTGGGAGGTAATAGAGTAATAGATAATAAAAAGAATGCTATAGTAGAAACATATTTGTTTATAAAAAATATATATATAATAAAATATAAAAATGTAAAATGATTTTAAACCTACATCCTTTTATAAGCATGCATGGAAGTTCTATCACATGACTGTAGTTCTTAAAAGGAAATGAATAGATGTATTGTATATTGAATAAGCTACTAATAAGTTTGGCACAAGGAAAGCATATTTTAAGCAAGATCGTGACTGTTAAAGAAGATTGATTGTCTGCTCCAGAATCATTTCATTAAAAAAAATCATTACATTTGGCAACAGTATTGTATGGATGCATTAAAACAAAAAATGCGACTATGTTAAGCCAGCACTGATTAATCTTTTTTTCTTTTGCAAGAAGCTGTGAGCTGTGGTCATTGCAGTTGGCAAAAGTCTTCTGTCTGGCTTTATCCACCACATCCTTCCCAGCAAGGACATTTTACTAAAGATTTATAACGAATCGTTTCTCTCTGTTGGCAAACACTTATCATTCATAGTTTGCTATTTCTTTTATATGTGAGCGTTTCATCTTGTGTTTTGGCTTACACTTAACAAGCATCTGCCTGTGTCCAACAGAATATAACAAAATGGGCACAGCAGGTGTTCGTTTTCACTTTTGAGCTTCAACACACAAAATGGATATATAATCAATAGCCTACTGGCTACCAAGGAAAGATGGGCTGTAAGGATTTCATTATGATAAAACTAGGCTCACAATAATAACAAAAATAAAGAGTTCCTTTTTGGGATGGCAGCGCAGCTTTGAAATGTTGCCATGGTGATATTTTTGGCAACGTAGACTGCGAGTTCGAGAAAACACAAGGAATTCAGTTTAAATCCCAGTCCACAAATCAGAAATATTAGAATTCCATTAAATGTAATAAGGGCACTGCTTGGCTCTTTCAAGGCATTTTTTTTTTATTTTGCAAAGTTTTTCTAAGGAGGCAAAGCAATGCCTAGAAAGTCAACTATAGAAATGAAAAGTAGACTAAATGGAAATATTCAACATTACTGCAAAAATAGTCAGTTGAGAAAGCCCTTTAATTCCATCGTTTCACAGCAGTTTGCAAATAATGGATTCCTTGATCTTTTTAGGATTTTTGCACTAAACTCAAATATTAGACCATCTACAGATTTTTAGAATATCCATTTATTTATGTATTTTTAGACTTTTTTCAGAAAATTGAGCAGTTTTTTTTTTATCTGATCAAAATAATGAATGTTTAGAGCTAAAATAAAATAAAGGGGTAGTAACAAAATTTGATAAAGTCAACTACAAAATACCATAAAGGAAAATATAGCTCAAAATATATTGTGAAACTCTGTTTCTTTGACTTATCGCTGCATTTTTAACGGGATATCACCAATATTATAATGCATTTCAGTGAAGTTTTTAGATCCCTTATACCAGTGGATTCTAACTGCTGATTGGTTGCTATGGGTAATTAGCTTGTACATGACTGGTCTTTTTCAAGAATTCACCTAAAAAGTTTTGGGAGGAAGAAGAATCATTATAATAGAATTTAGATAGTGAATATTAATATTGTCCAAGCTAATATTAATATTCATTCATTTAATTTTAGCTTGGACAACTATATCACTGTTTTATTTTTAAAATATTTACACTAATTTTTATTTTTTACTTTTTCAGGCACCAATCTGAGTATGACTCTTCCCTTCCAAGGCCCTTTTCTTCTGCTCATACATATGGGTATATTTCCAGTCCTTTACCTTCAGACTTAGTAGAGAATGATGCAGGCGATGAAGATGATGACCTTGATTTAGAAGATATCAGTTCGTTAAAGTCTTATCGCAAATACTGTGAAACCCCAACCTCCAGCATTAGTGAATATGAGAGTTCTATGGCTGGATCCCTTGTTAATGGCTGGGGTTCAGTTTCAGAAGATAATTATACCAGTGCTCGATGTAGCATGGTCAGTTCCTCTGATGGATCCTTTCTAATGGATGCAAACTTTGCTAAGGCTCTTGCAGTTGCTGTTGACAGTTTTTGTTTTGGCGTAAACCAAGCAGACGCTGGAGTAACAGATAAGTTTCATTCAGGTAAGAAAATGTTTTTCTGCATTTTATAATGTATTCTGTTTTTTTTTTTATTCTCATACCAGCAGCTATGTATTTAAGCCTTCAAAATAAGCTTAGTATGTTTATTTGTAGCCTGAGTGTGATCTAGCCTTTCTCAAGACTCCCAAACTTGAACTAAGAAACTAAGAAACGCATAACATTTAAATTCCTTCAGAAGGTTTGTTAGGTTAAGTTTGGGAGTGTACAGAAAATGCCTGGAGAAATAGTTAAAGAGCTTGGGAGTGGTGCAAGAAATAAGGACAAAAAGTTTAAAGGATAATGGTAGTTTAATACAAAGCCATAAACAATGAAGCTGCTGTCCTATATAAACATCAACACTGCTACAATTTGAGATCTGCCAGTGACAATGATGATAATGTTGCCTGTCCTGCCCCACCAGGTCTGATTTTTTTCCCTCACTCAAGTCAGACTCTACTCCAACCACTAGACTTTCAGGGGGTTATTCATCAAAGTCCAAATTCGCCTTGAATAGTATCTCCGTATCTGTTCACGTCAATATGACTAGGAAGTCACAAATTCACTTCTGAGAAGAACTCCTCCAGTGAAGGGCAGTGACGTCAGTCTCATCATATCCCACTAACTGTATATAAGTGAAAAATACTTATTTTTATATGTCATCTTGTATTTTGTTTATGTTTAATAGTAGACTAATTTATTCACAGTCACATTGTTACCTTTTGAATGAATTATTGCCTTACGCAACACTGGAGCCCTGCCATCAAACCCCTCAATTCACCACTCTTTTGTGGCAAAGGCAAACAGGTGAATTTGGAGCAGTACCCCCTGCAGAATCCACCCTTCTACACAATCCGTCACATGCTGAATAGCTGAGTTACCTGTTCACGTGCACGCAAATTGATGAGAAAAGCTCCGTAAGTCCGCGACTGGAGTAAGCATCAGAATTGATCACAAATTCATCACATCGCAGAGATCATTGAATAAGCGGAATTGGAGAAGTCTTGAATGGACGTGAATACAGGCATATATGCAACTGTTCAGACTTTGATGAATAACCCCCTCAACCCCCATGAAAACACACCTACTTAAGTCAGCCCACCCAATTTATAACTTTTACTTTTATATCCTCACCTGTTTCTGTCTCTATTTTTACCTGTCATACAAGCTGTTGTTGCAAATATACTTATAAATTGCACTAAAATAGCTGATTGACTAGGCAAGACAGCACTTACGTACTTCCCACCACTTTATGGATCTTGTACTGGATCATTTGTGTTTTTCTTTTTTATTGTTTTTTTATTAATTGCTCTTGTTTAAGATTGTCAGCTCTAGAGGGCAGGAACCTTTCCCACACAGTTTCACAGTTTGGTATTGTATAAAATTTTATCTTACTATGAAGAGCTGTGGAATATTATGTTACTTAAAAGTTCATGGTTCTGATTTTATTAACATAGTGTCTCACAGAGAAGCCTACACAGTGATACTCCCTAAGTTGCCAGAAGAGAGAATTATGAACCTCCCACTGAGAGTGAGGAGAGAGATGATGTTCTTCTCCCATCTGTAATGACCCCAGCTCAGATAATAGTGATTTTTATCTAGAATGCTAAGAAGATAGCTGCTTTCCACTACTTCATATTTAAACCCTTTCATGGTACAGATCCCTAACTCCCAGGGGAGTAGTCTTTGAATCCTGGAAGGATGTTGGTATGTTAACTTACAGTGAATGGACTGGCTCGGGCCATACCTTATATAGGTTAATACAAGATATTTTCAAGGGTCCCTCCCGGGATCCATGGACAGGTTTTACAAACTATAAAGAAGTAGTTCACAATTCTGTCCTGCAGTCAAGAACCTAAAAAGTTCATATCAAATTTGCTAGATGGATTTACACTCGTTGGCTACTAATTTGATTTTGCAAACTCTCCATGCAACTCCACTAATAGACACAGTGTGGTTCTCACATTGTCTTATCAATTTGCAGCAAGTCAGAGGACAAGTATCCTAAATGTGAAATAAAGAACTCCAGTTGCAAAGTGGTTAGCCTTTAGTTTGTAGGCTTACCTAGTATTAGTATTTAGCTAAGGCTTAACAAATCCTGATGATTTAGCACCTCCTTAATCAAGTCATCAAACAGATTATGCATTATGCAGAAAAGACAGCTGATGCTCATTGGATCATTTATTTCACTTAAAATTATTTGTTGTTTTAGAAATCGCTGAACTTGAGTTTCGCCATTTCTTCTGATGCAATGTAAGGTCACAGGATTGAATCAGCTGCAGATAGAAGTTTATTATTGTTTTTATTTTTGTTTTTTGTAGCACAGAATATTCTTCACTGCAGTGTAGTAATGTCTAAGGGGGTAATTCAGCAATGTGCGAAGTGAGCTCCGGATCCTTCGCATCACTTCG
>WMED01020839.1:292-12063 GCA_019650415.1 Pipa parva
CATTAATAGTATGGCTATCTTTTTATCAAAAAAAAATAAGATAAAAAAACTGAAAAAAATCTCGCGAGATCTCGCTCAATAAACTCAGAAAGATAGAGAGCGCTCTTTTCCAAGTTTAAAAAATTTCGCCTATGTCACTAACACCAATACTTGTGAATGCATAAGCCAGTTTATACACCAATGAAACAATGTTGGGTTAAGAAATTGCTGTGCAAATAAATTCAATAGTAAGTTAAAACTATTTGGAAAAATTAATCAGTTAATATCCAATGCAATCAATCATTTAACATATGCATGTAAACACAATAAAATCACTGTAGACAAGAAACACACACTAAATTCTTAACAGGGTGGTATTTAACACCACATCATGTACACAAAATCAACCAGGAACAAACAAAATACTGCTAGAGAGGGTGTAAAGCAGAGGCCAACATGCTACATATGTGGTGGAGATGCGACCTAATACACCCATTTTGGAAACAGGTCCATAATCTGATAAACAACAACCTAAACCTGAACCTACCCTCCACACCACAAGTAATGCTACCACTACTCTTCCCGAAGACAACACCAAAACACTACCAAAAGCTCCTCTTTCACATACTTACGGCAGCCAAAACAATAATTGCCAGAAATTGGTAAAAAAACAACTCACCCCAAACATTCAAGAAATGATAGACCTAATTGACTATAATGGGAAAATGGAAGGAACAATAAGCAACAATGGAAGATAGAATGACACAACATCAAAAGGTCTGGGAACCATGGCTAAACTAGCAACAGACAAGACAAAGAACACAGCAAAGGGAGAAAAGAAGGGGAGGGAAGACACAGATAACGTAAAGAAAAGGGGGAAAAAATACCACTTTGTGTAAATGTGCAAATATGTAAAAGCACAAAACAAGACTAATACACAAAGTTAAAACATGCTTAAAATGTTTATTATAATTTGAAATTGAATGTACAAAAAATGTTGAATTATTGAAGATACAATAATTGAAATAGATGTCATGAAAACCGACAATAAAAGCATTATGGTTAAAAAGCACCATAGACTCTTGTTTAACTAAAAGTAGCATGTTTCATCTTTTAATGCAGTACATTTCCATTTTTGAATCGGAAGCATTATTTCCTTTCATAGGTTCAGTTAAATGTTGAAATATCTGAAAGAAAAAAAAATTGGAAGAATTTTACAGTAAAATATGCGCTAACTGTCAAAAATACAGTTAATGGAGACTGTGAATTAGAAATGGAGCAGGGGATAGAAAGCAAAACAAGCATGAAAATACTTTAGGAAACTTAGTATATACGTGGAGAACAATAGTGGATGATCAGAGATCCCAGATAAGTATGTGTTAAATAAATAAATAATGCTGTTTCCCGTCATTCACTGGAATAAAAAGGTTAATTTAGCACAAAATGGAACCAATTTAACTGCCGAACATAGAAGAGAAAAACGAAATGCATTTGAGAGTCAAATGCATTGACACCATATGGTTTTAATAAAGTACTATATCTAAGACGGCATTGGTTACAGTTTTGCTTAATTCTGGCATGATTAATATTTTTCTGCTAAATTGATAATGAAATGTATAATTAAAATCATATGTTTTCATTTGACAAGGTGATACTTTGACGTATATATGTAAGCCTTTTGACATAGACCCTACCAGGGAAAACCTTATATGCCTATACAATGGAGGAAAATATGTAAATGTAATAAAAAAAAAAATTAATCTAATCATTTTGTAATTGGTACATTTTTACCTCTTTTATTTCTATACTTTACAGTTCAACTTTACTTAAGTCTAATAGAATAGAATGTCCTCCTAAAGTAGAATTTAGCTTTCTAGTATAAGAACCTGCCTCGATTTAGGAATTAAAATGTAAATATACTGCATAAGAAATAATTTTAATTGAAATATTCCTGTCTGTACATTAATACAAGCATTTGCCAACAGACTGGACAATCTGTAAAAAATGACTATCTAGGAAGAAAAAGTACTAGAAAAAAAAAATCTAAGTAGATATTTACATAGACATTAGGTGACAATCTCAGGAGAAGGTTACATGCACAGAGCAGACTACTGAAGAATTAAATATTATGTACGAGAGAGCTGAAAATCAAAAGCAGAAACCATTTACCTTTTTGATAATGTAAGGAGAAAGCTGCATGCACATAACCTGCCAATCTAAGGATAAAGTTACAGGAAAAAGGAATTTAAACTCTAAGTAGAAAATGTCCTGTTCAAGATGCTCAAAACCATTGATATGAACACATCTGAAAATTGTATGTAAAAAAGCTGACAAGCTAAGTACATAAATGGCCAATAGCTTAAAATTAAGCAAAGACTCTTTCTCTGTTCTAGTGGTACAGTGCTTTCTAAAAGAGATGTTAACTGATTGGGAACTATCTGTTTGCCTTTATCTATAATATTGTCATTGTATCTTGTTGGAAAATTAGGTAATAATAGTTAAAATATTTACAGCACTGGACTTAGATTTTGTGCCAGATAAATATATAATTACAGAATGTAGAGTAACTGAATGGTTTCCCAAGCTGATAACATTGTGTTCTTTCTTAATACACACATTTTTATTTGCTGTTGTTTTATTTACATCATTGCAGAAAACCTGCATAGTCTTTGTTCAGCCGTTTAAGTTTGTAATATTATTTTAAAGGAGTTTCCTTTTAATATTTATTATTAAAGGGAGCTATTCAGATAGTCATTTAGAACATAATGTAGTAAAAGCTACTGTACAATTTAGTATTCTGCAGCAATATGACTCTAACTCAACGGATCATAAATGTCACAGAGCTACAGGATGCTTAGCCAGTTAAATAGAGAACATTGGTTTTACTTAAGCATTCTCAGAAACAATGTAAGGGAAATTCACAAAAACAGGTTCAAACTGTTGTTCTACGGCAATCAATTCAGTGAAACCCATCACATATTGACACTAGAATTTTTTTTTTCTGATTTTAGGAAAAAAAGATTTTTTTTTATAAAAATGATGATCTTTGCATTTCAACAACAAAAAATAGAAATTGTTATGTATACAAAGCTTCAAATATCATGACAAAAATACACTAAACCAAGTGAGTCAAGTCCTACTGGATACAGTGTTTGCTAGACAGTAAGTGCATATGATGTGCTTACATGATACCAATACTGCTCTTTCTTCTAGCACTGCTGTCTGCTGCTTGCATTATCAATCTTCTTTTCTTCTGCTTGTAGTGCTATGTTCCCTTTCTGGTTCTTGCCACCTCTTCAACATCATTGGTGTGAGCAAGCACTGAAGTGGTATTAGGTCAGAATACTCTTTCTACTCTTGCTCATTCAACAATGTGGAAGAAGAAGTAGGAAGTGAAGGAGATTGCAGTGCTGGAAGCAGAAGAAAAGAAGATTGATTATACAAGCAGCAGGAGGTAGCGCTGAAAGAAAGAGCAGTATTGGTAAGTACTGTATATTAGCCGATCACATGCATAATCACCTCTAGTCTAGTTGATTGCAAACTTATTACAATGCCAATACAGTCAATTTCAATCAATGTAGTTTTGCTATGCACAATATTTAAGCCAGAATTTTCAGTGGGTCTAATAATCTTGATTTAAAAATTAAAATATTTTAAGGAATAACTAAAATTTGTCCACATCAAAAAAAAAAAAAACATTTTTAATGTTCATTAGATAAAATGGGATATTCATTTAATGACCATTTTATTTGGTTAAATGATGCTTTGATTTTATTTTGAAGGGAAGGATCAATTTACAGAGTGTAAAATACTGCAAAGAACTATAAGTATAAATGTGGGAGTTGAAAGCTGCTGCCGAAATGGTACAACAAACTGTAAAGTAATGTATTGAGCTGAAAATAAATACTTTATTCACCAAAGAGTTATAAATTTAACCATAATGTAACAATTTACATATATGTGATTAAGTACTTCTATTCATCAACACTGTTCACTGCAGAAAGTGAATATTATCTACTATTTTAGAGGACCCTAGAAGGCCATTATCCTTTGGCATGTTTAAAAATTACACTGATGCAGTAAGAGGTTCAAAGATATTAGAAAAAAGTAGGTTTCAATCCTACCTTTTTCAGCTTCTTTTTTTTTACAAGTTCATGATAAGAATTAAGGACAAGGAAAACATAATTCAATAAGTTTTAATACTAATCAGGAAATTATGAGTTATACTTCATACAATTATAACATATATATACTGTATATATAAAAAAAATTTTTTAAAGAGATCTAACTTTAAAAATTAACATAAAATGATGATAGCTCAATGTTCTATTGGCCATGTCATGAGATTTCTACACCACCATCCAGCAAATTAATGGATTATTTCTTTGTTTGAGATTATAAAGGGTGTAGGCCAAATACCGGTAATGTGAAATGCTTGTAAAGGAATAAGGCTCTTGGGTTTAACTTAGCTGCATAAGTAACTATGCTTCTTAAAGGGGCACTAAATAGTTGTTTTTCTTGGGGTGATTCTGAAGGGGGATTAAACACTTACATTTGTAATTCTTTCCTCCTGTTTTTCCTCTTCCTTGTTTCAGTACCATTATTTGTTTGTTTGTTTTTTCACTTTTCAAAGCTGCAATCTTATTCAGTTCCTTCTTCCTCTTGAAAATCGTTAAGTAGAGCAAGTGCAGAAGCAGTATTAGATCAGATTTCTGATTCTGCACTTGTTCTACTTGCTTAATTCTGATGTCTATCCTGTACACTTGGTCAACATTTAGATTGCCCTTGCATAGCTGTTGGACTAATAATTCCTAAATGAAAGCAAAAACATGAAGGAAAAAAATAATAGACTCAAAGCAATGCTGCTAACATAACTGTTCAGTTATCTGAGTTTCAAATATGTAGGAGTGGCGAAAACCCATTATTCCCTATGGAGATGGTTTAGAACATTTTTTCTAAGTTCCAATTGAAAAGGTCAGCGATATTGATATCAATGGAAAAGGAGCTCCATTTAAAGTGTTAATGTAAAGTGTAGCAGTACTATTGCATCAATATTAATCTTTTTTGATTTTTACAAATTTTATTCAGCTTTACACAAATTGAAGGGAATTGAAAATATGGCAAAAAGGAAAAAATTTCGGTGATAACGAGGTAAAAACTCCCAAAACAGATCAAATTGCAGCGAATAGGTTGAAATAACCTTGATAAATGTCACCGTTCTGGGTCTTTCCGAATTTAACGAGAGAAATCTCGCAAGATTTTTCAAGATTGGGTTTTTTGATCTTGATTTTTCACATTTTTTTTCAATGGAAAGGCATCCATACTTTACATTAGTGGCATGGTTACCTTTCCATTGAGAATTTTACAAAATCAAGATAAAAAAAACTAGATCTCGAAATAATTCTCAGGAGAACAATATGAGATTTCTCTCCATAAACACAGAAAGATCCAGAGAGGTCTTTCCAAGTTTAATAAGTTTCACTCTGACTTAACCAGTTTTAGCATGGAAAATGCTGGAGCTTTTTTTATTATGAAGTATCAAAATTGCAATTTTGATTCATGGGAAAATATTTTTAGTATGTTGTAGGTAGCGGTATTCTTAGACATTTTTCAGTTGGTATTTATCTTTTTATTTTTATTTGACTTTTTGTTCTACTTCATGTTTTATCATTGCCAGGGGTCACTGACCCCAGCAACCAGAAAATCAATTATTCTAAAGTTTGATTAATTTTTTTTTAAATTTTATTATTCTTTTTCATCACTTATCTTTCTATTCAGGCCCTATACTCTCTCTCTGTCTGTGGCAGATGACAATTTAAATGTAAAGTGAGCACAGAAAGTGAATAATCCCCAAAAAAAGGCCAACTGCAAACTATCCCAGAAAACTGCTGTCTATAACACATGAAGATCCTCTTTAATTAGTAAATGAAAGCAATATAAGAACACATATTTTAAATTCTTCCAAGGACATTGTTTATATTAGAAAGGTAAGGTGATTAATAAATGTGATATTATTTGTGTATTTTGTAACCAACATAGAATAATGTCAGGATGTTGTTTCTAAGGTGGACTGCCTACATATTTAACTTTTGAATAGTCCAATATAGCAGAAACTGGGAACTATGAAGAATGGATTGCCAAATTAATATTTGTTTTAATAAGAAAAAGGTGCATTTCAGAAGATGTAATTAATTTGTTAAAATGCATCCAAGGTCCATACCATGAATTTTGTAGGGCTGAGCAAGTCATAAACCTCAAATGACATCCTTTCCTTGTATTAACCTTTGTCAGTTTTAAATATGATTATTTATCTTGGCCTAATTGGTAGACACAGTTTAGGGGGTTATTCACTAAGGTGCAAATTCGACTTCTCAAATTCTCAAACAGCAGATTCCCATAACAAATCCATGACCATGACAATTTCCCAATAGTAAAGTCGCTACTGTGACGGTAGCATTCTATTACGACTGTCTTTAGCTGGCGAAATCACACCTATATGCACCAATCTGGACTTTAGTGGATAACCCCCTCTAGTTGCAAAAATAACTTCTAAGTAAATATCCATGACCTAATACATTTTAAGCCATATGTAAATGACAAATTTCAGGTCTAACTGACCTTTTTTTGTATGTAATTTATAAACAATGATGACTTCTTAGGAAGTGTTTTTTTTTAATCTGGTTTTCATGCTTAAACATTTTTGGCCAAAAAAAAGATTTTGAGATCAGTGACAGATCATTATGTGAAGTTGTGAAACATTGGAAGTTTATTCTAGAAGTCTGTAACAGGATATTGCTGGGTGCAAATAAATTAAAATCCTGACTAACAATAATTACTGATGTTTAGACCACTGGTTCCCATATTTCACCACCTCAAGTAGTACTTGTCCCTCAATTCTGTACAATGATGGTCCACTCCAGATTGTAGAGTCACAAATGCATCCCATGCTTTGCTGTTAGCATGGCCCCATACCGTATTTGAAGAAGATACCAATGTAGTCTAAAAATTTACAATCTATTCAGTTAGCCAATAAAAAGAATCACTGATATTCGACTTGTCTCTGCTTATGTCTATAAGATTTGCAATACAGACCTGACCGCTCATATCCCTCCAATGGGTAGATGCAAAAACTCCGGGTGCTCAGGAGTTTTTAGGGCGACTTTAACCACATTCGCAAAAAGAAGAAGCCATGAGTAAACACATGTT
The DNA here is from genome assembly GCA_019650415.1 of Pipa parva. Taxonomy (NCBI): domain Eukaryota; kingdom Metazoa; phylum Chordata; class Amphibia; order Anura; family Pipidae; genus Pipa; species Pipa parva. Next base: position 7,478 of record WMED01020839.1, read on the forward strand.
GTGTAAAACGCGTAGGCTGTATTTTCTTTGATTTTAATCCCTTTTTAAACATATCGATGTGGTTACAATAAAAGACTTTTTATGTTCTACTTACGGAGTGCCGGAGAATCTTCTTCTTTTTGCAAATCTGCTTATGTCTATGGCTAACATGGTGCAACACACTATTGCTTCAGTAGGTAATATCAACATCTAGGAACAAAGTTACAGTATGCCCAATAGGGAGATTTGTCCATGTCAATAATAAAACATTGTTATTGTGGGTCCCCTGAATTACATATCTTTTTTTGTCTCCTAAGTCTAGTTCAATGTTGTTGCTGTTTTTGTTTCCAAAAATGATTAAGCAATGCAAAATGCCCCCCATTGCTATTTTCTATTATGAGGAATTGATTATTATCCTTCAATATGTTTAAAATATATTTTAATAAAAATCTGTTACAAGCAAATTATGTTTTGCTGTTTAGAAAATGAAGGAAATAATCATATTTTTATGTAAATATAGCCTGTGTACATGTTATTTATGGTTAACTACCAAGAATATTCTAACTGCAAACTGCAGGACCAAGTTAACCTTGATCCACCCATTTTGCACTTTGTCCTCCAGAAGCATAGCTGGAGGACAGCTGACACTCAGAAGTTGTGGCTCCTCAATGCTAGAGATTTAAATTTCCTGCCACTTACATCATCAGCATGTGAGGTGATGGAGATTGGAAGGCAAAGACAGTAGCACTGGGTTGCTTAGCAATTCAGAGCTGCTGGTATTGGGAAGCTGCGTGCAACTTAAATTTACTTTTATCTCTTATTCTTAGCATGTAATTACATAATTGCCCTTGCAAAATTGACATATACTGAAAGCATGGTGGATGATTGAGCAGACACTGTTAGAAGCTGATGAAGTAGGGTACATGAGAGGTGGAAAAAGTATATAGTTGATTAATAAACTATAAGCAGAAATAAGGGGATCAAGGCCGGAATTATGTTTTTTTATTTGTCTAGTTAATACCAACAGATTTTCTGTTTGAGGATATTAGGAAAGAAAACTCAGAGCGTGCATGCTCTCCAAACACCCAGGTGGGAAACTGCTTTAATACTGGTGGGTAGTATAGGTAAGTTGTAGTAATAAGGGGCTTTAGGTAAGTGGATGGGATAATGTGTTGTCTTCTCTGGTCGCTTAATTCACCAGTTGGGAGAACCAGCTGATTATTGAATTTGGCTGGAAAATATTCAGTGGTCTTCATGTATGTTGGTACCAATGTCATAATGAGAAAAATTCACAAAATAAATATTATTAATAAAAAAAAAAAATCTCAGAGCCAGGAACTATCAGTGTTATATGCTACTTTAGGAAGGTTTCAGCAAGTTTAGGAATGTATAGCTAACATGTTGGCACAACAGGGTTCATTTGTACTGCAAACTGTTTGGCTGTTGTTATGCCTGGCCAGGCTGCCATGCAAGAGGTTGTAGATCTTTATAACTAATTCCAAAATAATTATTTATTTAGTTACAGAATATTATTTAACCACTCTACCAATCCCCTCTGTCTCGGCTGCTGATTTATTATCTAAATCTGCTGGTACTCCTGAAATATACCCTGTTGACATCTACCTTGTTAACTTGTAACAGATCTTCCTCTGTTACACAGTGTGTACAATTCAACAATATAATTATAATAATGCAAGTAAGTAAAAAGCATATATTCATGATAGTACATCACTCTTTAAAAAACAGACAGTAACCAAGCAGTAATGCAAAGTGTTGGGTCATTGATCTATAGCTGTCAATCATAGGAATAAATAGCTACTTAAGCATGAAGGGAATTAAATAAATAAAATAAAGTGCTAGTTAAGACTTGTTTGCCGCTACAATATCTGAGCCAACACCTGCTCTAACATCTGCTGTTTTAACATCTGACCTGAGTGATACACCTGATAAATACTCTGCTTTAACATCTGATTTATTCATTGCAGCTAAGATATTTGATTCAACTGCTAATTCATATGCTGTTTCTACTGATGTAAAGTATGGGCTACCTATCCTGAGAAAAACTCGATCGAAAAGTTTTGGTCGGTAAATATTGATTGAAAAATTGCTTACTATATTTATCACGAGAAATTTCCAAGATCTCACAGGAATAAACTCAGAAAAGCGAAATCGGCCTTTTCTGAGTTTATTAAATTTCGCCCAATTGCTGGTTCTATCGCACCATTTATATCTCGTTGTCACAAAACTATGTTTTAGCAAAAGAAATAATGGCAAATGTGCGACTTTGCGCAGGAGACCTAATGAATATCTAAATCACCCTACTATTGCTTTTACTTTTCTTTGAAAACTTTGTCCACTGTCTAATAAATGGGATGATTTATTGTCTACGTCAAACTATAGAGAAGGAGTTTATTGTGTTGATATGTTAACTTAAACATGATTAAATGGAAACATCCCTTGTTCAGCAATTCATTTGAAGATTCTGTTTGTTTTGCACAGGCCGAAACAGGAAACAGCTGCGGTGCTTCTGCTTTTATATGAATAAACAAAGACAATGGCACCGAGAAGTGACCATAATTTCTATTCATTTTTCTATAAAAAGTGATTTAATAGTTAAATATAAGTATAACCCATCATCTATTCCCCCTGTGAATTTGATCTTATTATAATTATAAAAAGATATGAATTTTTCCATAACCGGCTTATAAGCCAATACCTAGATATTTTGTGCCTTCTTGGAAACAGATTACAGTGTGACCTAAAGAAGCCTGCTTTGTTCTACAAGATTGCATAGAATGAAGTTATTGGAGTGTGTTCAGAGATGCTGCCACCTATGGTGATGTTCTCATCTTGGTAGGTTATGCATCAGCTGTAACTGACTTTATTTTTAAATGTATAGAAGGTGTCACTGTTGCTAAATTGATTGTTTTAAGAGCTAATTAGAAGCCATGGTTTTACCACTGATATTAGGTCTGTCAAAACTTAGAATACTGCTTTTAAAGTATGTGATCTGGTAAAGCCTTAGAGCAGAGAGAGCTAATTTCTCAGGCTATTAAAGTGGTTAAGCATATTTATACACAGCAGATTCATAGATGTTTTGAGAATTTTAAATATATCCTGTAACTATGACAGGGTATTCAGTCTATCATGGATTGCAATATTGCACCCCAGATAGATGATTCTGACTGATCCCTTCAAGAAGAGTTTGATACATTTTATGCTCAGTTTGATGAAAATAATCTGTAGAAAAACGGTTTACTCTACCAAACAATTATCTATGTTAGTTTTTTAAATAAACTTATAAAGAGGATTTGCACTAAGGTGGAACCTACTAAAGCTGTCGGTCCTGCTAATATACTCCGATGGTTCCATAAAGATTTTGCTGCTCATCTTGCAGAGGCTCTGTTTGACATCTTATTGAAATTAGCTGTGGTTCCTCTGTGTTTTACAAAGCCTACTTCAGAGGCAGTAGAGTGTAGCACCATGTTATCCATAGATATAAAGGTATCACCTATATTTGACTTGTCACTACACTGTCTACTGTTATACTTGAACCTAAGTCCCAGAATGTACAATGCCTAATTCATTTCAGCATTAAGGTTCTTACTACTGTGTTAATAAAGGTGCTTGGTAATTACAGATCATCCAGTCACTTTAGCGATTAATCTCTATATAAAGGTAAGTTTGTTAATAAGTCTTTTTTATTTTACAACTTTAGTTCTCCTTTAAAGACACAATGATTCCACAAGGGCGAGCAAGGGTGCCAAACATACACTGTGGAAATGAGAAGGAAAGAGTTGTTGTACAGACTGGGTCGGTAACAAATTGGAGAACTTAGGATCAGAATCAGGAGCCAGGAATGTAGTCAAAAACAGGCCAGGAGAAAGGAACCAGGAAGTCAGAGCCAGGGGCAGGATATAGACAAAGGTACAGAAAGGGCTTAGGCGCAGGATACACAGGATACAGCCATAGTGTTTTCTGGACAAGCCAAATAAGGACCTGATCAGAGAAAATTCATAGCAGCAGGTTCAGGGTTTAAAGAGCACTACTAATCACTGAATGCATTGCACCTGACAATGATTATCAGGTGAGCCCTAAAGAGTTCAGCTCAGCACAGCTCTGCTGTAAGTCAAATACAAAAGAGTGAAAAGAGATCACTGCTGCTAATATAGAGTAGAGGGTAAGGAAACCATCCAACAAGCAGGAGGTTTGGGCTCCAGGTAGAGACACATGTATATTGCAGGCAGGAACAAAATCTCATGTGCTCTTCTTCCAGAAAAAGAAATAATAATGAATTAAATTTGATATTAAGAATAATGAAAAAGGCAAACTCTTAGAATGGTTTTTAGCTCTGTGTAAAAGAACAAACAAAGGAGGACGTACAATGGGAAAAAATGTACTCATATAATTACAAATAGGCAAGAGTTGCCTTGTGTAGTTTTCATAATAACAAAAATAGACAAATTAAATGTTAACATTATTATAACTATTGCCTCTACTATTCATGATAATATTATTGATCACTTATAAAACATAGGAAGAAAACTGCCTTGATTGTTATACCCCTATTTATGGGGGTTCATATTCCCCATTTATTTTTAATTGTT
>WMED01020840.1:0-12062 GCA_019650415.1 Pipa parva
GGCTCTCCCAGCTCCACCCCCAACTGGATCTCCCAGCTGCCTTTGCTCTCCCAGCAGGCTATAACCTGCAGCTGGGGAGACTTACAGCATCTGACCTGAACTCCAGCAGTATGTCTGCATAATTGGAGCAAAATACCTCACCTCAAATACAACACCCTCACTATATATGTATATATATATATATATATATATAGTATATATATATATATATATATATATATATATATATATAATCACTAACCACTGGATTCCCTTACTGAAGAAGTGAACAGTGTCAGGTGCAGTCTCTTGCATTGTGCAGTGTAGTCAGTTGTATAGTAATAGGGTGCATAGTCATATGGAGTGATGCAAATTCCACCAGTGATGTGCAGTGATGCCATCCTCACAATGTCTCACTAACTGTATTGAGTGAATATTACTTCCCTTTCTATGTCACCATATTCCTAGTTCATACTATCACATGGTTGCAGGCATTTGAGTGTACAGTCACCTTACGCTGAACAAGAGACCTGCCATCAACCCTCTGCTTCACCACTTTTATTTGGTGAAGTCAAACTGATGAATTTGGAGCAGGTTGTTATCACACATTGACTACTTTGAAAGACTGTGATGCTTTATGAATTGGCAAATTACCTCTGCACACACATGTGCAAAGTGGTACAAAGATTTCAGTTAAACCAGTGACCGTCATTAGCATCCAAATTGGTAGAAAATTTGTCACATCGCAGAATTTGATGAGTAAGTGGAGATGGGGAAGTCACAAATTAATGTGAATTTAGACCTTCTTTTAACTGTTCAAATGGAGAGTCTCAGTCATGAATAGATTTTCTAAAAACTATACTTATTTACACTGGAAAAGAGATGCTTATGTGTAAAATGACTATTCTATATAAATATCTAATGGGATTGTCTGCAGGGTCATTTAATACAACATCCCAAATGATGGGAGCGCTGGATATCTTGCTTATACAAGAGCTGCCTCATTCCAACTACAACTGCAACTGCAGAAAGGGTTTTTTTAACAGTAAGTACAATAAAGTTGTGGAATTCCATCCTTAAAGGGTTGTCCTGGCATATATAGTTAATATTAGGGGTTAAATATATTCCTGGAAAGCCATAAAATAAAAGATCACTTATGGTTATTTGCATGTAAGGTATACAGACAGGTCTGATATCAATTTTGGGCATGGGAAGAGAAAGACATTCAATTTAGCAGACATTGAAAGACCTGGACATGTTAAACATTTTTCACTCCAGAATGATGAAAATATTGTTATGTATATTACATGAGAGTATATTTCTGGGGGATATTTATGAAAAAAATGACAAATTTTCCATACACGATCACTTTTGAGACAAATAAAAAAAACTGTACTGACACAAATTTTTGATGGCGCCTACTTTTTCCATTGCAACTTTTATTTTTGACTTTGTGGTATTTATGAGTTTGTATTTTAACTTGCCTCTTTTGGCCTGGCATGAACCACACATTAATATGGGGTAGTGAAAGCTGCATTATGGAATTTTGTGAAAAACATTTTACTGTATATTCCACAGACAAAGTCAAATTATTGCATATAGGCACTCCTTGAAACATTTCAGACAAACACAATACACTTTAGAGCAGGGGTGGGCAAACTATGGCCTGTGGGCCAAATCCAGCCTTCCACAAGTCTCGGACCGGCCCACGGGACAATAATAAAATTTGGGATGTGTGGCCTAGCGCCATAGGCGTCAGCATGCTAGGCACGCCCCACCGGCCCTCTGAAGCCATCGGCCATTCATGCGGCCCAATGGCTTAAACATTTGCCCACTCCTGCTTTAGAGGCATAATACATTCAATTTCTCTTAATTTCACTACCATCTGTAGATTTAAAAAAAAAAAATGTATTAAGAATAATGCTATTTTTGGATAATGTGGGTTTCTCCATTTTGGAAATGTATATTTTTATGGTGTTTGAATTATTCTTGACTATTCTGATACAATGTCATTATCTTTTTACATGACAGTGCCTACAAGGGTCTATTTTCTATAAATATTTTCATTTCTTTAAAAAAAGGCATTTATTCAATATATAATCTCATAACTTTTAATTTTTTTTCCACTGATATTGAAGGATAATTAGTTTTTTTGCAAGTAACATGCAGAGCAAGTGATGCATGGAGGAGAATAAGAGTAGTATATATCTTTCGTCAGCCATAACTGCAGATATTTCACTTTCTTTCTTCAGTCAGAAAATGTTTATTTGAACACATTCAATTGTCAATGAGGAATAAATTCCTGGTATGGGTTCTGTTGTATCACTATGTTCTCCTGACTGACAGTCCAATAATCATTACATCATTACATATTATGAAAGAAATGGTGCAGACACTACTGGTTAACAAGATGAAAGCAACCTTAAGCAATCTATAAACAATACAAAAAAAAAACTAAGTTGATGCTCTTACTTGGGTTGTCAAAAAATCTTGAACTAGCACCCTAAGTCTTTACTCTGGTGAACATTAAGCTGACAAAACTGTTTTGCATAATATTTCTTTTTTTCTGGTAAAATTGAAACCAAATTGCTTATGTTATCTGCTAGACTGAATCTATTTTTCCATGGTTTTTAATTGCCAGTGACTCACGCTTCAGCAAATGTGAACTGTCTGAACTAATTAAAACATTCTACAAACCCCACAGAGGACTAGCTATAAATATTACTAAACGCCAAATTACTCATAACATTCCAACATCAATAACACTAATTCAGTGATGCCAGATGCAGGAGAAATAGTTATAGGAAATATATGGAATTTAAAAGTAAATGTTTTGAATCTAATACATCATAAATGTTAATGCCTGGGTACAGTTAGGAAAAAAAAAGAATGGACAAAAATGATGAATACATTTGATACTTTCCTTTATGCTTTACTATTTCATCAGCTGATCACATGGGCATGGGGGATCTACATCACTAACCAATCCAATGAATGCATACACAAATAATCAAACTGGATCATATATTAGTTGCATAGAGGGGTAGAAGATCTGTCCAGCAGAAATTTAACAAAGGGCTGTTGTAGTTCGAAACATGTAATGTATGTCATAACAATAAAACACAATTAAATACATTAGTGGCTATGATCATTTACTGATGAATGCAATCTACATTTGGGTGATTGGACAGGACACCTGTGTACCCTGGTGGTGAAAAGCAGTCATTGTGAGCATGTGCTACAGAAATCTTGAATGGAAGATCTGTCAAGGTGTGTGCACTTATAATATGGGGCACATTTATCAAAGAGAATTCTTCCATGCTGTTGCAAAAATAGCTCTGCCTATTCACTCAACTCTTTATTCATATCACAATGTGGGAAATAGTGGCATAGTGTTTTTTGAGCATAGACAGGCGAATAGTAGAGGTGGTGTATAGTAGCCAATTCAACCTAAGTAGGCATATTGTAGTGAAGTGATGTCATCATTACATGGATCCATTTAAAGGAGTCAATGTCACTGTATCTATATATTTCTATGTTAATTTCTACATGAATGGTTTCAAGAAGGGACAATGTCACTATTTTGTAATATTTTGGTTGCCAGTATTGACAACATGGAATAGCTGCCAAAATTACAACAGTTATTTATTTCATTGATTTCAGTGGCAGACATTTTCTAGCTTATGTTTGCCCTTGGTCCCCTACTTTCTAAATCTTTTGTGTGAAATGTCACCAGAATATTGACAAAGCCCCTTGCAAAAGCAAAAGTGAAATCAGTGAATTCACACTTATATTTCTTGGACAAAATATTTCTGTGAACTTGACCAGTAAAAAGTTTTCACAATTGTGGCAAATAGACAAAGAGGTATGTAAATACATGGTGTACGTCATGGCCGCACCTTAGGCTGAGTTCACACTAGCTTATTTTCAGCTGACTTTGAAAAACAGTATAGTAACACAGGCTATTGTGTTTTGCACCATACACAATAATGAACCTAATTAAAAAACCCCAGCTGAAAATCAGATAGTGTGAACCCAACCTTAGATAATAACAATCCTTTGTGAATAAGTGAAGTTAGAAAAGTCACACTCCTGCAGGACCATTCATACATTCACTGAGAACTATTCACCCTAGAACAGGGAGTGCCAAAAAGGTGACGTCACCAACAAGCGCGTCCCCCGAAGTGCAAGCGTTGGTGAGTGATGTCATCACATCAGTGCCGGGGGTAGGAGTGCACATGCATCGGGGGAGGAGAACTCCCCTGCTCGTGTGCACTTCTTCAGTGCAGGCCATGGATCCGGCCTGAAAACTGTCAGATCGGGGTCGTGGCCTGTACTGAAAGCAGAGTTTGGCTACGGCTCGCGTGCCAACAGAGAGGGCTCTGTGTGCCCTCTCTGGCACGTGTGCAATAGGTTTGCCATCCCTGCCCTAGAACCTGACTTATCCATTCATTTCTGATCATTTTCTGATGTACATCGAGGGGGGAATTCACGATTGTGCGAAGTGAACTCCGAAGCCTTCGGCTGACTTCGCACAGACTGATATGCGCTCACTGATGTCCTGCACGCCTACATCAGCAAGGGGATTCCAGTCTCGGTGAGGCAACTATTTTGGTCTCGCCAAGACTGGAATCCCTTTAATGCGCTCGCTGATGTCCGCGTGCAGGACATCAGTGAGCGCATATCAGTCTGTGCAAAGTGAGCCAAAGGCGTTGGAGCTCACTTCGGACTATAGTGAATTCCCCCCTGAAACTTGTCTGAATGAAGAGAAGAAGGCAAAAAACAGGTCAAAGATACAAAGAGAAACATTACTGTTTTTAATTTCAATCTGACTTTTTCCAATTTGATTTTGTTTATAAATAAGAAAAGCATTAAGCCCAGCAAATGAAAAAAAGAAAAAAACATACATTTCACCCATTGATTAATATGCCCGTACAGCCAAAGCATTAATTACTCCTGGAATACCTGGCAGCTGCCTCCCTTTATACTGTATAAGAATCATACTTCCTAGGCCACACATAAGTTAGCACCAAAGGAAAATGCTGACATTTATGGTATTTCACAATATCCACTTGTATGTGTTGTAGGTGGTGTGGTTTGGCATAGCCCTTAATCTGATGATCTTACTGCAGAGAAATCTTAGTACATTTGTTGTTCAGGTATAATATAGTAAGTCCAACGATTCTGTCAAACAACACAAGACAGGGTAATAATTCTTGAAGTGCACCTGTCTCCTCAAAACTAATACTAATTTAGGTTGTACAAATATAAATGTTTTGTAAATATATATGTATTAAAAAAATGTACCTTTATACAGCGTTTCTCTCTGTCATCTTCCCTGTCAGCCTGACTTTTCTTTCTAGAGTATTGGGTGGGCAGGGATAAATAATGATTGACATTATAGCTCCTCCAATCAGATCCCTTAAATCACAATCTAGCAGGGATCTGATTGAAGGAGCTATAATGTCAATAATCATTTACCCCCTGCCCACCCGAGAAAGAAAATGCAGGCTGACAGGGAAGATAACAGAGAGAAACGCTGTTTAAAAGTACAGTACATTTTAAAAAATACATATATATTTACAAAACATTTATTTCATTAGTATAACCTAAATTTGTATTAGTGTTTTGAGGTGACAGGTGCACTTTAAGATGATTTAAAAATGTGTCAGTCAAATAAGTTTTTCAAAATCTGGAATTTTAGATTAAAATGCTTAAAACACTTTTTGGTGAGATATTTTAATAATTTTCAAGCCCAAGCGGTACATAGAACAGAGATGAAAGTCAATTCCCCTATATTATAAAATAATTAAGTAACATTAACTCACACTACATTTCACCCTGTTCCCTAACCAACACCAAATACCCATCAGTTTCACTACATCCTGCTCCCTAGTCAACGCCAAATACCCATCAGTTTCATTACATCCTGCTTGCCAATCAATTCCAAATATCCATCAGTTTCACTACACCCTGTTCCCTAACCAACACCAAATACCCATCAGTTTCACTACATCCTGCTTGCCAATCAATTCCAAATATCCATCAGTTTCACTACACCCTGTTCCCTAACCAACATCAAATACCCATCAGTTTCACTACATCCTGCTTGCCAATCAATTCCAAATATCCATCAGTTTCACTACATCCTGCTCCCTAGTCAACGCCAAATACCCATCAGTTTCACTACATCCTGCTTGCCAATCAATTCCAAATATCCATCAGTTTCACTACACCCTGCTCCCTAGTCAACACCAAATACCCATCAGTTTCACTACATCCTGCTTGCCAACCAACTCCAAATATCCATCAGTTTCACTACACCCTGTTCCCTAACCAACACCAAATACCCATCAGTTTCACTGCACCCTGCTTAACAGTCAACACAAATACCCATTTTTTTTACTGCACCCTGCTCTCTAGGCAACCCCAAATAACCATCGGTTTCACTGCAGTCTGCTCCCTAGCTATCGACATCAGTTTAGCTGCATTGTGCTAAACCTATACATATGTTATACATCTCTCAATGGCTGAATACTTCTAGATCTGCTCAGAAACATGCTTTGAATGCCCATTTCATTAGTGTTTAATTTGACATTTTATATAATGGGAAATTCTTGGAAACAACACATAAAATGAGGTGTGCAAAAATATCCAGAGCCTTCAGGCAATCTGGTGCAGATGAATTATGTTGGAAAGAAATTTATAAAATCTGAACTATTGGTAGAAGCTTATGCTGTATGGATCTATACAAAGATTTGAAAAACGGGGATGTATAGTAGTAGGCCTTCCATTCTTCCATACACACACAGAAATCAAAATGACAACATAGCCTGTATATGAATGTTGCTTGACATCTTGACCTGTTTTTGTCTATTTAATTTGACTGTGTAGATATTTTCATCTTTTTTTTTTGTATGAGTTTGTCCACCTGGTTCCTTAAAAAAAGTCTGGCTTGAAGCCATGAGATGGCAAAGGACTAGGTTTAGTCGGGGATAATAAGGAGGCTTGTTAAGACTGAGAAGTTTGCCATCCTATAAATAGCTCTATCAATATTGTGATAATGGCACTTAAAATAGTTCAATTTATAAGTGCTGAATGTGAGGCTGGCTGCAGCTGCACTCATTAACTCTGAATATGAATCTCTGTCTGCACAGCTTGCAGGTGTATGAGCTAATGTTTTGATTCAGAAATATCTGAGATAAATGAACACATTCAAATGTGCCATCTTACTGTATTGCCATTTTATACAAATGAAGTGTGAAGCAAGAGAATAGCAGAACAACATAGTTCTGGGGGACATTTATTAAAGCATCAGTAACGGTATTTCGGCCTATTCGATTCAATTAGATTAATTTCAATTGAATTTCTTTTCCCTATGCTCGAAAAAAAAATTACATATTTATTAAAAAGCAGGAAAGACAAATTTGATATGAATTGAAATGAAACAAACAAAAAAAAAAAGCCGAAATCAGATTTAATACTTAGTTACTGCAGCAATAACACACTTATCACAGTGGTAACTCTACCAATGCTATACTTAGCGCTGCAGCAGTACCTGCTGCTATCGCTGTGGCGCTAAGATCTCCTAAAGTGGGAGTCCACAGGACCCACACACCTCCCCCACCACCCCGACAACAGCCTCCAACCTAGCGCTACTGATGTATAACCACCATGTAAGCGGTTAAATTAAGTAAAACACAATTATTTCCATAGTTCTACCGTAATAGTAGTGATATGGAAATAATTGATTTAAACAAAACCGATTTAGTGGGGGTTGCTAGGAGCCACTTTGATCTGGGCATTTGCAGTCGGTTCGATTTGCTGAAACTCAGGGGCGGGTCTATGTGAGTGACTGACAACACTCATATAGACCTGGAAGTGAGCAGAGTGGCAATGTATTCATCTGATGATCCTGGCCTATGGATCTTGGGCTGTGGATGGTCAGATGAATATTGAAATAGCAGCAGTACACTTTGTGTAGTGCTGTTAGATTGATCGGGTATCATTTACCACTATAGTTGGAAAGAAAGAGATAAGCTAATATATCTGCTTTCCCCCTGTTAAGTGCCCATTGAGGAAGAGTAAAATGAAATGGGCATATTTGGATGAACTAAGAGCACTTCTATTTTTTGTATTATCATTTTTTGACTTGGCGTGATAGCAAAAAGGCGAAAGGCTGGTGAATAGGAAGTCTTACAGGGTCTGTGTACAATACAGATATAGATACTGTATATAATTCCTGTAATAACCAAGAAAGCAATGTTTTTCCAGCATTATGAAAAAAATGACTAATGTCTGACCACTTCTGGAGCTGCTATGTATTGTTTGACTCCTGTATCAGGGAAAATCACAGTTGGGGCAATCATTTCCTGAGCTCTGTTAACCCATAGCAACCTATCAGCAGTTAGCATTCAGGGGTACGTATATGGAAGCTAGAATAATAGAAGTTCACTTTGCATTGGTTGCTATAGGTTACCAGATCTCAATAAACAATTTTCCCTGTTGAAGAATGTCCCTTTATGTGTCCTAAGTGTTATCTTTGATAGAGCTGTTAGAGAATGCTAATGCTGCACTGAGAAGAACAACTAGCTCATTTGGACGTGAGCTCATCACTAATGCGTCTCTCTCTGGCAAAAAAAAGGGAACTTTTTAAAATATAAAAATGTTGTGTTTGTTCCTAAACACAGTGTTTTGTCTATAGAACTATGTTAGTGTGGGAAAATGAAATGACATTGCTTGTATTGTAAAAAAGATATAACAGTATAATATGCTTTCGTGGAGACACATATTCCTCTTGCTTCTGGTCATCTCTTTCCCTGAGTCAGCAGAATATGAGATAGAAGAGGAAAAGAAATGCAATAGTCATTGAAAGAATGAAAGCTGTTTGCCTGAAGCTTTGTAATGACTGTGCCAATGCCTTAGGAGCTGGAAACCAAAAATTTGATCACAGAACATTTTCTTTTGGAAAGATGCAATGAATCAATTTTTTTTTCTCATGGGATGACAGATACCCTTCAAGTTGGCCAACCAGTTTATATATTTCAGGTTACAAGGGTCAACTACCACCAAAAAATTAGAAAGAAATGTGCTGCCCCTTTAAGAATGGGAAAACACGTAGTGGGTAATTCATCAAAGTCCGAATTTGCCTTGCATAGTATCTCCGTATCTTTTAGTGTCAATACAACTAGGGAGTCGCAAATTCACTTCTCCTTATTTATGAAGCAGCGGACAGTGTCAGACGCCATCGCATGAGTTGTGCGGTGTAGTCCTACTATAGTAGGATGAGAAGTCATGCAAAGTGAGGAGAATTCCTCCTGTGAACGGCAGTGACGTCAGTCTCATCATATCCCACTAACTGTATATAAGTGGAAAATAGTTATTTTTATATGTCACCGTGTGCCTAGTTCATGTTTAATAGTAGACTAATTTAGTCGCAGTTGCCATTGTTACTTTTGAATGAATTGTCGCCTTACGCAACACTGGAGCCCTGCCATTAACCCCTCAATTCGCCACTCTTTTGTGTCGAAGGCAAACAGGTGAATTCGGAGCAGTACTCACTGCACAATCCGCTCCTTCTACAGACTCCATCACATGCTGAATAGCCGAATTACCTGTGCACGCACACGCAAATTGATGCGAAGAGCTCCATATGTCTGCGACTGGAGTAAATGTCAGAATTTTTTAGCGAATTCATCACATTGCAGAGATTGCTGAATAAGCGGAGTTGGAGAAGTCGCAAATAAACATGAATACGCGCATATACGCAACTGTTTGGACTTTGATGAATAACACCTATAGTGTAATATGTACACAGAAATGGATGCTAGATAGGTAAATGTTACCCTCACATAGAAATTCTTATCAGTCAGCTTTCAGAGTGGTCCCACAATGTCATAGGGGTATAGTTTTCAGACAATTACCATTTAGAAGCACCCGATCTTCTCTACATTTGACTACCAGTGTCAACTGTTGTGGAGGGGGTTATGGTGCACTGAAACCAATAGTGTTTACTAGCAAGGAGGGTACAGTGAAATCGATGGGAAAATTGTATGGGTTGATGAGCATCATGCAAGTGTGCTGTGAGTGTTTAAGTATATGGTAGCTGTTGATGACCAGAAGACCTATATCTGCCTTCTGAGTCCTTTCATTTGACATCTTTATTCACGCCTCTGGTCTATTTTTGTCACTGCCCTCTTTAAGTACCATCTGGTCTCAGTACCTTTAAACTCTTTCCCTTTCAGATTTTTCTAATCATACACTTTCTGTTCTGATTGTTTTTGTCTCCAACCCAGTTGACTGATCCCCCCCTCCCAGAACTAACTCTTACTCTCTGTAAAAGCCAATTTCCTTTTATTACACTGCAGCACTGTGATCTTCCAGCAAGCCCAGAAGCGGAATTCTGATAGGAAGACTGGCTTTTACAGAGAGCAGAAGACACCACTGGATAAAAGAAAGTATTCTCCCCCAGAAAATCAGAGCTTGTAGTTCCCCTTTAAGTTTCCATAACCAAGGCATGCACTAAAGTAGCAATACTTTGAATACAAAAATACCTAATAAAAAACAAAACAAAACATTTTATTACTACAGTGAACCCAGAAAAAGGTATTCCATTTATTCAGCTTCTTTAAAATCGGGTCCCATATATAAAAAATCACAACTTATTAAGAAGAACAGCATCTGCAGTGGAATGCTATTAATCAGATAGATGGAAGTACTGGAATGTACTAGAACTGTTTCCATTCTTGTTTCCTAAGAACTGAAATTCTTGTTACAATAAATCACTGCATTGAAATGAATATGAATGCTTGAAAATAAAAGCCAATTGAATACTACAAATAATAGCCAAGAGATTGCTTTCTTACTATTTTCAAGCAATACTCTAAGCATGGGATCTCTGTGTAACCGCATATATTCCCCAGATATTTACTGAAGGCAGAAGAATAGTTTGCAATAACCGTAAGCATGTGGAATATATTATTTAACAATTTATATGAATTAAAATCATTTGATTGAAATGACACATATAACAGGACATGAATAAAAGACAAATATTGTTATTGAATCCCTTACTTAGTATTTTCCGATCTCATTTTGGCCCAGATTATAACGTAACTCTACTAATGGTCTTCCATTCTTTTTTTTTTTGTCAACAATTGCTGAATGACAAATAGAACAAAAAAATGAAATTTTTAGTTTATGCCTTTACTATCTAGTAAAGGAATATATTACATACAGCACATAATTTCAGAACCTTTTACATATTATTTATGCAGCCACTATCATTGCTTTCACTGCTTTATTATATAGGTGTGTTTAAATGGGCTTATTCATCAAACTGAGAATTCGACTGTCAAAGTAACTTCTCATCACTTTGGGTAACTACACTCCAATATTCTCTACTTATTTCACCACTTAAAACTGGCAAATGCTACACAGTATGAGGTGTCGAATTCGCTACTGCGTCAGATTCAGACAGTTAATGATATAGGAAGATTAGGAAGTTGCAAATTAATGTGAATTTGGACCATATATACACGACTGTTCCTACTTTCATGAATAAGCCCCAAATTTGTTGGATTTCTTTAAAGAAGATGGTAAATGATGTGCTCAGTATTTAGTGTAAGTCAGTCATATTCAATTAACCTCAAATAGGCTGGGGAGTGCTTTGCTTCCTCTGGGTATGAAAGAAAGGAGTAGATAGTGCAGATCACTTTGATATCTTAAAAAACAGATGAAATACTACTCACTCATTATCCGTGATTTCACGCTTTGGGTTACTATGGTGTAATCCCAGCCACCAATGGTTTCCCCTGTAGGATAAGCCTGGTTCCAACTTTAGGTTCCAAATAGGCTGTAGGTAATAGTGTTTAGGTTGATTACCCAAAATTTCCGGATTGGGTTCCGAATAGGTGGTGTCTGTTTCGTATTCTCAAAAACTCACATAAGAGTTTAAAATTAACTTATGTTTCAATTATAAAAATAAAACATTACATAAATATAAACATTTAAAATGATACAGGCAATCAACTGCAACACTAAAGATATCTATAAATCAGCTAAGCCACCTCAAAATTGGATTA
>WMED01020842.1:0-12062 GCA_019650415.1 Pipa parva
AGCACAGTGTGGGAAAGGGCTTGTGGGGGCAGCACAGTGTGGGAAGGGACTTGTGGGGGCAGCACAGTGTGATAGTGCTCGGATAATCTTGGAGACAGGGAGGGCTGGGCAGGCAGGGAGAGCTGACCCATCCAAGCAGCATTTGTGTTGGAAGAGGGGTAGTCTTATACAACGAGTATATCCCAAACTCTATATTTTAACTGGAAAAGTTGGGGGTAGTCTTATACGCCGACAAATGCAGTAGATCCGTGCAGCAACTTTACCTGCGGCCTGCCCGAACCCAGACGTTTGAGATCCACTCCATTACGGTAAAACAGCAGAACGCCACACGTGATGTAAATCATCCAATCAAATCCGCCCATCTATTTACATGCGGAGGACAAGCACAGCTGCTGGCATTGGTCCAAGTGAGAAAAATTTGATCTTCCGGACCTTTGCTTCTGGTAAATTTTTAAATTTGGACCTCGGTTAATTTTAGTTGGTTACTCCTGTTCTAGATGTATAAGAATAATCTGTTGCACATTACCTTAACTTGTTCTTAACATAATTGATTGTGACTGCTTCCACACACTGCTTTTTGTGCTCAAGTTCACAGACTTTTATAAGTACAGTGCATCTATGAAATGAGGTTTGCTTTCAGCCACTTTCCCAGTTTTAGGTTTGATAGAAACTCGAGAGAAGCTGTTAAATTAGCTGTATTTACTCTGTCTAGATGATTATTCCTCATAAAGTAATGATTCACATTTTAATCAAATATGCAGTGTAATGCAGTTCTGCACCATTATTACTATTATCTTTTATTTATAAAGCACCAATATATTCAGCACCATGGGGTGTTTTATGGTTCTAAAAAATGGTGTTTGTGTAGTGGAAATATAGAACCATTCCTTGCATGTACTTAATAAAATGCAAACAATATATTTACAGAATTAAACAGGACCATTCTTTTCTGCTAGTCTCAAAAAAAAAAATAATAGAGGATTAAAATCCACTGTAATTCTGTCTCGCAGAGCCTAAGGCTGTTCGGCCTTGCTGTCTTTGTCAGCCTGATCTCTCCAGCACTCCATATTGCAGTAAATCTTACTTCCACCAATGTGTCATATGTCTAGGTGAGCCAGGCAAGTCCCTATGTGAAGTGACAACCATCTTTGAGTACTAGCTTATTAAATAACTTTGCTTTCATCAGACAATAACATTTTTGACAAGCAGCCTCCCTCCTCACCACCCCCCTTTGGTAGCAAAGATTCTAAAAAGTTGAAAAATTATTTATTGTTATTACCGTATATATACCATTGTTATCTTGTTCCACAGTGCAAAGGCTCTTTGGTTGTTCTAGTTTACACTGTTTTTTGTTTCTTTTCTTATTTTTGTTCAAGTGCTTTCTGATTATTGTTATCAAGCATTAATATATTTTGCATTGGTTTATGATAAGGATTACATGATCAGAATAATGTGGTTGCTGTTGGTTACCATACTCTAGAAAAAAAATTGACCTCTTTTGTAGCTTTGGAGAAATAAATCTCTTGTTATGTTTGTAGCTCATCCTAGTAAGCACTGTTATAAGCCAAGAGGGCAACTTTGTTGGTTAACATTCCTTTTGTAATCATTTACGTACACGCCGGCCCCTTGTTGCTATGCCTTATCAGCCCACTGAAGAGAAATAAAAGCTATGGCTGAACAACGCAAATATTCAGATTTTGCATCGTGTCGGCTCAAATTATTTTGCACAGCATTTAATGTTATCCAGGGAAGACAGCACATCTGTTTCATCAGAGCAAAAAAGCAATGCCATCCAGAAGGCATTTCATATTGGCATCTTGCAGCAACAATAAACCTCTTAATTGCCAGAAAGATTGTTGCTGTGAATTTGAGGTTCTACAAGCTGACATAAAGATTGAAATAAAAATGCACCCAAAAAAGGCCTTCAGTTTAACCCTGACATGCTGTATGTTTAGGGTAAACACTTCTTCTGTTTTCTAATTATTTTTTTTAACCAAGATTCACACCTCTTACCATTAAACCATTTGGGAAGAGGTCAGTATGCAAGCTTTGTAGGCTATTAGTATTTATGCCATAACTAAATGCAGTTGCACATAAAATAAGTATACACCTTCATATACTGATGCTTACAGATGTATGTATTGTGCATATAAACAATAAATATGTAAATATTTAGGCACTTTGATTCTTAATGATATGGTTGCATGAACAGTATTCTTTCCAGATATTGTATCTAATTGGAAGGTGTGGTTTGTTTTATTTCTGTTATTTAAAAAAAAAAACATGTTTGTGGAATATGTTTAAGGGTCAAAATCAAGATTTATCATAAAAATTATTGGCAATATATTGGTAATCACAAGCTATTTATATTGATATGGCAGTTATTTCTACAAAAGTAGTGGTCAAAATCTTTGAAGTTGAAATCGTGATTTTATTGCAGACATCTTTGATTAGTTGCATAACAGATGCTTGTCCAGTGTCATCGTTTTCAGTGAGTTTCCAGATTCACATACTGTATATCACCCCAGAAAGTCCACCAAAGAAAAGTATAAATGTATTTTTAAAATGACAAATCATGCTTTTCTATAAATATGAACCTTTTTGGAAGTGTAGATTGTATAGTATAAAACTGCACTTTGGTAATACTGGTACATTTAAATACAAAAGTCTCATTACATGTTTCTATTTAAAATTAAGATTATGATCATTTAGTTTGGATATGCCAGATCTTTGGGAATGACATGAATTCCCCTATGATCTGCTACTTTCCAGACAAAAATCATCTTTAATGATTGCTGGTAGTTGGGGAAAAAAATGAGACCTCTGGTGGGGAAACCCAAAAATTCTGGTCAGACAATAAAAAGAAGAAAAAAAATATATAAATGGATAAAAAAAAGTACCTGGGGAAAAGGAAAAGAAACCTTTTGCCACTTGTGATACTAGCATATACTGTATTAACAATTCTTAATTATTGTGTAGCACCAGCAAAGTGGCTAGAGGGGAAATAACATGCAGAGTTTGTTCTTTACAGTAAGTTATAGTATGAGCAACTCCCACTCTGACTAGCAAAGGCATGTGGTCAATGACAGCAAATATATTTATAGGTAAAAGCAGATACAGAAATGAAAGGGGACAACATTCAGGGGGTTATTCACTAAAGTCCAAATTGTTGCATATAGGTGTGAATTCGTCAGATAAAGACAGTCGCAATAGGCTGCTACTGTCACAGTCGCGTCTTTATAATGAGAATTTTGTAGCAGTCGCGACTTTATTATGGGAAAATTGTCGCAATCTTAACTTTAAAAAAATTGTCGCAACTTTACAATGGGGAAATTGTAGCGGATTTACTATGGGAATCCGCTGTTTGCGAATTCGACAGTGGAATTCTCACTTTAGTGAATAACTCCCTCAAACTTTATTTCATATAGAATGAGATTATGTTAATAAGTGAACCTTCCTGACCACATCCCTTTGCCAAAATTGCATAATACATAACAACCCTGATCAGCTAATAAATGAAATCTCATAATGGAAAGTCATGCAAGTGCTGTTTATGGACTGATAGCTAGACATTTAGCTTGTAGTATAACAACAATTAAATGGGGTTCAAAACACAAAGGAAAGAGCATGTCAAATCAGCAGAAAAATGGCTCATTATACCTATTAGTAGTCATAATAGCAAATGTGCATCAGTTGCAAAAGTTACTGGATAAGATTTTTGACATATTTTATTCTGTGTTTCAGCATACGTCCCTGCAGAGGAACTAAAAGCAGCAGAAACTGATGAGAATAATGTGGAAGATGATGGCCTTTCTCTAGATGTTCAGGACAGTGAATATTTATACAACGAAGAACATGAAATCAAGGAGACTCAGAGCTACCAAAACTCTCCTGTCAGCAGTGCAACTAATCAAGACGCTGGGTATGGTTCACCGTTTAGTGAGGCAAGTGACCATCTAGCTGATTTCAAAAGTACTTCCTCTAAAGAGGGCCAAGAGAGAGAGGATGGACAGAATGCAGATAATGTGTCATACCCTCAGGACAGCTTAGCACAGATCAAAGCTGTGTATACAAATTTGCTTTCGGATTGCTGCTGGTCTAATCTAGCATTAGATTTAAAAAAGTCAAGTCAAAATATAAACAACAATAAAACCAGCCAGAATGAGAGCACTGAAGAAAAGACAAACTCAGATGCATCTCCTACTATCACAAGCAGTACTTGTACGTCTACAAGTACTAGTATTAGTGTAAGTTCAAGCAACAGCACCAGTAGTAACAGTGGTTCGGGATATGACTGGCACCAGGCTGCTTTAGCAAAAACTTTACAGCAAACCTCATATGGACTATTGCCAGAGCCCAGCCTATTTAGTACAGTGCAACTGTATCGACAAAATAATAAATTATATGGGTCTGTCTTTACTGGTGCCAGTAAGTTCAGATGCAAGGACTGCAGTGCAGCATATGACACTTTAGTAGAACTGACGGTGCACATGAACGAAACTGGACATTATCGTGATGACAATAGAGACAAGGAATCCGAGAGAACAAGGCGTTGGTCTAAGCCCAGAAAGAGATCACTTATGGAAATGGAAGGAAAAGAGGATGCACAGAAGGTATTAAAGTGTATGTACTGTGGACATTCATTTGAATCATTGCAGGACCTTAGTGTCCACATGATCAAAACGAAGCATTACCAAAAAGTGCCTCTAAAAGAGCCAGTACCAGCTATCACAAAACTGGTCCCTTCAACAAAAAAGCGAGCACTTCAGGACATTGCTTCACCAGATTCTCCTGAACAAGCCAGTATTTCCCCTGGAGCTTGTGTGAGTGAAACTGCAAAGGACCCAAAAGCTGTCAACCCATATGTGACACCTAACAATCGATATGGCTACCAAAATGGTGCTAGTTACACGTGGCAGTTTGAGGCAAGAAAAGCGCAAATTTTAAAATGCATGGAGTGTGGGAGCTCTCATGACACATTGCAGCAACTAACGGCTCATATGATGGTCACGGGTCATTTTCTAAAAGTGACAAACTCTGCCTCCAAAAAGGGAAAACAGTTGGTACTGGATGCAGTAGTGGAAGAAAAAATTCAGTCTATACCTTTGCCCCCAACAACACATGCACGGCTTCCAGCAACCTACATAAAAAAACAACCAGATTCTCCAACTGAATCAACCCACTCTGAAGAGAAAAAAGATATAGAAAAGGAGAAAGTAATCATAAGTGATGTGGAAAAGAAGATCAAGGAGGAAAATGAAGACCCTGATAGAATTGAATCAGCAACCTTATATCAGTACCTCAGAGAAGAAGATTTAGATGACAGCCCCAAGGGGGGACTTGATATTTTAAAATCTCTTGAAAACACAGTATCCAGTGCGATCAGCAAAGCTCAAAATGGAGCACCTTCCTGGGGAGGTTATCCTAGCATCCATGCTGCTTATCAGTTGCCAGGGACTGTAAAAACAATGCAATCATCAGTACAGAGTGTTCAGATTCAGCCATCTTATGCCAGCAGTGTAAAAACAATGGCTTCAGACCATAATGCTTTGATTCACTCTCCTGGGAGTGTATCACCTCCACCTCATAAAAGCAATGTATCTGCAATGGAAGAGCTAGTTGAGAAGGTAACAGGTAAAATCAATGTTAAAAAAGAAGAAAAAATACCAGAGAAAGAGAAAGCTGCTCCAGTTAAGCCATTATCACCAGTAGCAAAAGAAAACAAAGAAATTACTAAACCAGAGGAAGTAAGTAGCAAAGCACTAAAGAAAAACAATGAGGCTGAAATTCTGAAAACCAAGAAGGAGACGCAGATTGAATCTCATCCAGTGAATGGAGCGGAGCCCCTAAAACCAAAAGTTACCAATGGCTGTAACAGCTTGGGAATTATCACAGATCATTCTCCTGAGCCATCGTTTATTAATCCATTGAGTGCATTACAATCAATAATGAATACCCATTTAGGTAAAGTATCAAAGCCAGTAAGCCCTTCTTTAGATCCATTAGCTATGTTGTATAAAATTAGCAATAGTATGCTGGACAAACCTATTTATCCCACAACACCTGTCAAGCAGGTAGAATCTATAGACCGCTATTATTATGAAAACAGTGACCAGCCAATTGATTTAACAAAATCAAAAAACAAACCTCTTGTCACAAGTATAACAGACTCTGTCTCACCTCCACTAAGGGAAAGTGCACTAATGGATATTTCCGACATGGTAAAAAACCTCACAGGTCGCTTAACTCCCAAGTCGTCAACACCATCCACTGTATCTGAAAAGTCTGATGCAGATGGAAGCAGCTTTGAAGAAGCTTTGGATGAGCTATCACCTGTACATAAGAGAAAAGGCAGGCAATCCAACTGGAACCCTCAGCATCTCCTTATTCTTCAAGCCCAGTTTGCTTCCAGCTTGCGTGAAACAAGTGAAGGCAAATATATCATGTCAGATCTTGGTCCACAAGAAAGGGTACACATCTCTAAATTTACTGGTCTTTCAATGACTACAATCAGCCACTGGCTGGCCAATGTCAAATATCAACTAAGGAGGACAGGGGGAACTAAGTTTTTAAAGAATTTGGATACAGGTCATCCAGTTTTCTTTTGTAATGACTGTGCTTCTCAATTCCGGACTGCTTCAACATATATAGGTCATTTAGAGACACATCTAGGCTTTAGCTTAAAGGATCTTTCAAAGCTTTCGCTTAATCAGATTCAAGAACAGCAGAATGTTACTAAAGTCATCACCAGTAAGGCTTTAAGCTCAGCTGGACTTATTGAGGAGGACTCAGGCTCCACATTCCAGTGTAAGCTTTGCAACCGAACTTTTGCAAGCAAACACGCAGTGAAACTGCACCTTAGTAAAACACATGGAAAGTCCCCAGAGGACCATGTGATATATGTAACTGAGTTAGAAAAGCAGTAATGTCCAGTTATGCAGCCAGGTATGCAAGTGACCACAAGAACATTGCACTAAACTTATTCGTAATACTGCACTAGGCCCGACTTGAGCCTCTGAAATCAGTCTTATTTTTGTTGCTGAACTGCCTATCTGGAAGTTTTTTTCTTACACATATTTTATATTTATATTTATATGCTCTTTGTCTGATTTGTGCATGTTTTCTTTTTGTGAGTCAATGTCTGACCTTTAATTTTCAACATCTGTTCTTGATGTTAAGCTATCTTTTGTAGATTGTAGTGGGAGACACTATTGAGAGACATTCATTTAGCCACAACAAAACACAAAGAACAATGACTTTAAAAAAAACCTGAACATCCTAAAATTATCAAGTTGCCATGACAATAAAGGTCAGAAAATCTTATGGTGTCAAGTTAACCCCGTGAGCACTGCCATAGCATTTCTGTGCCTTTTGATACAAAAGTTAACAGGTAGAATAAAGTCAATTCTGTAAACACAATACAGAACATTTTATGAAATATATATATATAAATTATTTTCCTTTTTCTCAGAACACAAATGCAAAAATGTAGATGTGACTCTGGGACAAAGGAGAAAAGCTATTAGTACTCTGGGGTTAGGATGCCACATATGGGAAAAAATTCTAGAAAATGTGAAAAAGAAAAAAAATCTATATATATAAATATATACATAGCAACAAGATGCCATCATGTTCTGAGTGCTAAAATTGCTCATTCAGGCAAACAAAAAAATGTATGCAAGTCTATTATTCAAATATGTATAAATGTTTCTATTCTGTGAAGTAATTATTACAATTTCTAGATATTTGCAAGAGTAAGCTTTGGTACAAGTTTACCCTCCTACAGTTTGCTGCATTTCTATCCCTTTGCTACCAGCAGGTTAAATACATATATCATTGCAGGCCTTTCTGGCTGACAAAACAACAGGATATTCGGGGGCAAATATTGGAGTATGTCCCCTGTAAATAGTAGACATTAATTTAAGAGTACAAGTTACATATCTTACCGATTGAAGCGGTTCCAGTTCCTTTATACCTTCTGGCTGTCTGCTTCCACTTTGAAAATTTTTATATTGTCATTTTATATTCAAACTATGTGTATATAAAATGTAAAAAAAAAAAAAAATCTTTTTTTTTTTTTTTTTTTTAATGAAAATTTTAAGTTTCTCCCAGATTGACTTAAGCAGAGAAATTTTACTGGCACCTGCATCTTTTTTAGATGCATGTACAAAAGAAATTGACAAAAAAAAAATAAATAAATAAATACAAATAAAGCAATGCACTATGAATTATACATTTTTTGATGTTCTATCATTAATATTGTACAGTACATTTCGGTTCACACAATTAAATCCACTGTTTTCTCAAGTGTGAAATAAACCCACATGCAGTTCTTGATTTACATACATTGTCATGTCGTCATTATTGTGCCTTAGAGGTGTTCTTCCTGCAGTAAGAGGTATTGTTTATGCAATCAACCAAGATAATGCTATTCAGAATCATCTATTCATGATCTGGATCCTGACATATTTCATTCAGGCTATAACCATTAACATGTTACAAACAAGTCACAATAGTTTCAAATACAGACATACCGAATCACTGCTGCATTCAGCAACTAAACTAAACATTTATGGATTTATTTTTATCTATAATATATACATTTATATATTAAAAAACCTAATTATAACAAAAATGTCTATCCTGCTTCCCATTGGACTTTGTAGTTGTATGTATTTATTCACTTATATAGCGCTGATATATTACACAGCTCTTTACAGAGATTTACCATTCACTTCAGTCCCTGCCCCATAGAACTCACAATCTAGTTTTCTTGTTCAGTCACACACACATAGATGTATGTTTTTGTTTGGATTGTGGGAGGAAACCGGAGTGCCCGGAGGAAACCCATGCAAGTACGGGGAGAACATACAAACTCCATGCAGATTATGAATAACTAGTTAATGTCTGTAAAATACATGTATTTCTGTTTGTGTTCATTGAAGGATTTTTAACTGTGTGATATTGAGGTGGTATTCATCAAGGTGGGAAATGCATTGGGTATCACAGGCCAAATCTCATTAAGTTTCTATTATTGAAAGCTTTTTGTTCAGCATCCTTATTTGAAACTGCCACCACTGAAAATGCTAATAAAATCGGAACATATCTAGAAAGCTAAAACCCGGTAATTAGAGAGAAAAATACAGGTATTGTTCATTGATAAAAACCTTTTATATGTGTTGTTTCGCCATGGGAAGAATGGTTATGCTGCAAATGCAATTTTAGTAGAGAGATATGGTGAATCTGCACTCAATACATGCAAATGTACACCACAGGTGTTAAACCACATCAGCTTGGCTTGCAGCACAGACATAACATTAGTCCAGCCCATATCACTCAGAGTACAGGATTGACATTAAATTGCTTATGTGTTATTCTGGGTCAGTTATTAGAATTCACTTGCCAAACTGGTCATTTAGGGGGATATTTACTAAGACTGTTTCGATTAGTTTGTCCCTGTTTCACTGTTAATTTTAATTTCCCTGTACTTCTCTATTTTCTCTGATTTATAAAAGGATCGGTAACCTTTTCCCCATCAAAATAAATCAATTATTGATAAATATTGATCAGTTGACAGTGGTACAGATTGCAGTGTTTTCTATTAGGTTCTCCTTCCATTACAGATCGATATCGACATTCTTTATCCAAGGGAAAACTTTTTTGGACTGTGGTTTAGTGACGGGACCAGCTCCATAGTGAATAAAAGGTTTTCCCCAGCCTGAGGCAAGTGAACGTTTTTAGTCAATAAAATTGTCTTTGAATAGCTTAGTATATAGGCAAAAAATATATAAAAACAGTATCATTAAAAATAAGCTTTCTCCTGCATTAACCTGTCAAAAAGCTTTTGACTTTAGTAAACATTCCCTTCATTTCCTGATTTTTCTTGAAATTGCTCTAATAAACAATCCGCAAGGGTCCCAGTGAAGATTGGTCAGCTGATCACTGTATTTGCATGTTGATGCAGATATCTATCATCATCAGAGTTTTCAGCTACAGTTTGTTCAGGTTTTCTGTATCTGCAAGCCAGATCATGGGTTGACATACTTGACTGCATTAGGAAAAAATGTTTTCATTTAGTTATGCAAATAAACTTGCATTAATATTTCTACAATTAAAAAATAGCAGGGAACTTTAACTAATACTTTTAGGCTACTGACACTATGTGCCTTGCACAACTACCTATTCAATTTTATGGTAATACCAGTGGTTCCAATTCGAAAATAGGTCTGTGTTTAATGCACTGCTAAAAACATGCACCAAAACATGTACCATTGGCCTTAAATGGGATGAAAAGTACAAAACTTTTTTTATCTTAAAACAAAATTTTCTTAATATAGTCTTTTTTTTTTGTGTTTGTTTTGCTGTTGGTAAATTTACATTATTGTTATTCTTCTTTTATCTGCTTATGTAGAAGCTACTCTAATGAGTTTTGGCAATAGCTAAAAGACTGTTACAATTTTTGCACCTTGTTTTTTGTGGCATAAATGCAACATGTTACGTTTTCAAGCAAATGTAGCCTAAAAAGACAAAACAGCGGCACTGCAGAACCTTATGTACCAAAGTGTGGATTCAATGTAGCTTCGATATTGTTGAAGTATCTAGAATAAACTGCAACATTTTCCTTGTTCTTGTATAGTGAATTTTTTGGGGTGAAGAATCAGCAACCTTATTGGGGAATATATCTTCATCACTGCCTGTTTCTTACTTCAATATGAACATGAACAAGGGAAGTGTTCCACTTTGTTGGAGCAGTCACTTATGTCAATTTAGAAAATAATTCATTAACTCACAGAATTAATTAAAATGAAAATAAAATGTAAGAGAAGTTATAGATTTTCTGCTTTCTACATTATATTAACTACATTAAAGGTGGGCTTCTCTTTGAATGGGTAACAAGTAGATCTTATTTCTTTCTTCTAGATCTTTATGACTGCCCATCACCACTAGCTTATTAACGACCCGTGTCATACACCAACAGGTTAATGTCAAGGCCATACTCACATGTACTGTAAATTTACTGTATACTTCAAATATAATGATTTAATGCTAGAAAAAAATCCATCTGTATAT
This sequence comes from Pipa parva, assembly GCA_019650415.1. Taxonomy (NCBI): domain Eukaryota; kingdom Metazoa; phylum Chordata; class Amphibia; order Anura; family Pipidae; genus Pipa; species Pipa parva. The sequence goes on from WMED01020842.1 coordinate 11,071, forward strand.
TGTTATAATATCATTAGTATAAAAATTTTAATTTGCAGGTATAGAGTTGTACTCCAACAAAAATGTAGGTGTAGACATAAAGAAAGACTAATTTTTTTATGATTGTGCTTGTTATTAGGCCACATCTTTGCTATCACTGCAGCTTAGAAACTCAAATTCTGACATAAGGCTGCTGCATTGTACATTGCCTGATCTTTACTGGAGGACTTCCCCAAACTCAATTTCATTTTAAAGGGACCCTAAAGTCTCTGAAAAAGAGCTTTCTATTTATTGGCCACCGCTGTGCCAAAGACCGCAATGCACTACAAAGGGTCGTCAAAACAGCCCAACGGATCATTGGCATAGAATTGACCCCTATCGAGGACATTTATCGTAAGTGTTGTATAGACAGAACTTGGAACATTATCCTTGACTGTTCTCATCCTAACCAGGACTTGTTCTGCCTCCTTCCTTCTGATAGATGTATTAGATGCCTCAAGTCCCGTACAAGTAGGTTTAGGAACAGTTTCTTCCCAGAGGCAGTTGTCTCCATAAACAATTCATACCGCTTTAAGCCTATATAAATGCTATGATTTATTTATTTAATTTACTATATTGTATTATATTATTTTATGATATAATCATTATGTTTTATCTTGCTATGTGATGCAACCTCTATGAACCTGTGTATCCTATTGTAAATGCTGTAAATATGCTTTTTCACTGGTGTGTACTTGTACACTCCCAGTGACAATAAATCTAATCTAATATTAAGCACAAAAAGTGTTAAAATAACCGATTAAGACTTACCAATTTTGCAGAATAATCATAGCAATAGAAAATAAAACAAGCACTTGGAGAAGAGGATTTTTCAGCTGATCCTAGCCCTTCATCACTTTAGTCAAGGGCAATGTTCACTTACTGAGCATGTTCTCACCTACAAAAACTAATTGTATTGTACAAACCCCAAAACCAGAAAAGTTGGCACGTTGTGTAAATCGTAAATAAAAACA
>WMED01020843.1:0-12062 GCA_019650415.1 Pipa parva
TCGTGTAACAACACTCTGATAATGAGAACTCTCACCAAATCCAAGAAATAATCACGTGTATGGTTACTCCACATAAATCCACACATGAACAGCAGAATGTGGTCCCTCTGGCATTCAGAACGATTCCTAACTTTATATGGTTAGGCACACCACTTGAGAAACCCAAGCTTATATTAAAAAATAGGAGAGGATTCCATCATAGCGTAACATATAAAAATATTTTTTAATTTGGTGCCATTGTGTGTGCGCTTTTTCTTTCAGATGTTTATATCTTACTGTTTTTATTGATGCCGTGCCACATAAAATTATAGCAATCGTCTGTATTTTACTTTGTCTGACGTGAAAAGAACATTTTTCATGAATCTTTAGTCTAATAATCAAATCAAGTAGCAGTTCTGACTTCATACAGACTTCCCATATTTTTCATAAAAAAAGATATGCAAGAGTGGTTTTCTTTGATTGAGCCTTATATCTTTAAAGAAAATATCTCTTCTCCTGCAAAGAGCTTGGTGATCTAAAATTGCTTCTTACAAATCCATATACCTTGGAGCTTAATATCTGTAGGCAAATTATTAGAAATATGAAAAGCACAGCATGCACCATAGCATTGCTGTATATGTTGGAAAAGCAATTTTATCAGTTCACTGAATGCCTTTTATGTATTATGGCACTTAAAAAAAACAGTTTAACCACTATAGATAGATTTCTGACATGGCTTTTTGTCCTATTCCCTCTTACATTTTGAATCTGACCAATTTTATAAAATGTTTCTTCCATCTAGATAAATTTAATCTTTTAATGTCTGTAAAGAGCTCCACGATCTGCCATGATGAGTGTGCAGTTTAAATAGGTGTGTTTCACCAGTTTAAAGAAACTGGGGTTAGTCTTGCATACTTTGAAAGTATTCACATAGTGCAATGTAATTAAACAGATGCCTTCAGCCATAAAACATAAGCAACATGTAGGTCAAACAGCCCACTAGTAAGCTGCCTAATAATGATCCAGTCATCTTTTAGAAAGCTTCACATATATGTGTATGCAGTGTTTGACCATACACATCCCCTCGCTCCCAACAAGGGAAATAGAAGGAGCAGGAAAGATACTGAAAATGATGAACAACAAGAATGCTGATAGTCATGTTACAAGATGTAAAGGAAACATTTATTCCTAATTTACAAAAATTCTTTAAGATTAAACCTGAAGCCGCTGTTATATTTTAGCTATTTGTATGTCATCGCTTTATATATTTTGCAAATGAAGCAATTATCTGAAATGTTAACAATTTGTAGATTTTTCCCCTCTCATACACCTTTACCCCTTTAGAAGATTTGGCATAACCACAGCTATTCTTAACCACACAGAGTAGGTCACATATTTTTTCATGTCACCTTGACATGACCTTCACACACTACAGCACATTTGTGGTGATTTGTTTCATCCCATTCAATATCTCTTAATGAAGTTTGTTTATAGTTGTGTCAATGCAGTTGTCACATTATACATCATCCTTATTTTGCTCTCCTGCATACACAAAACATATGTTGGCCTTTTCCTGGTTTCTTATGACCAACAGTGTCCAACACAAAGTTGACATTTTTAGGGACTTACATGGTTAAATCTTCACTTTTTTCCATTTAAAGACTTTAAATTTGTTTTCATCTCATCAGCAATCAGTTTTTTAAATACTAATATATTAAATGTAGCCTGATTTCTTTTTTGCAAATGTTATTTTAGTTTATGTTTACAAGAAAACAGTGCCATGCTATGAGTTATCAAAAGCTACCTGCTCTTTTTTGTTGGATCTGCCTTGGCTTTTGTTGCATCCACTGGTACTCTCTATTACTGAGTGAGGCAATGTCATCTTAACTTAAGGAGAATTTGGAGCCTTTTTACTTGGAAATATTCATCATTTTTTAGGAAAAGACCACTGACCTCTCAATTCCTCATTTGTAACAGAGATGCAACAATTTTTGTCCAAGGCAGACCTTTTTAAGGTCCTTATAATCTAATTAGAATTAAGATAAGTTGAAAACAGTTTTAAACTCTTGGGGTGAAATTTAATTAAATAAAATACCAGTATCAATATTACTGATATTACGACATCAAACGATTTTTACCGGTATTGCAATATCGATATTGCCGATATCACAATATTGAAAATTTTCCAATAACGATATCGCGATCTTGAATTTTCCAGTGATGATATGGATTTTCCATAGAAATAAACAGAATCAAAATTTCGATCGCGATATTGGTAAAAACCGTTCAATATCATGATATTGATAGTTTCGATTTTATTAAATTTTGCCCTTGGAATGGGCATTACTAATGGTAATTCCCTTAAGTTCCCGCAATGCAGCTGTCACTTTTGTGAGCAAAATCTACTCAATCAGTCATAACAATGTCATTGTATAAATGTAAAGGCGGTACTTTACTGTCTCCTTGAAAATGATTTCTATACAAAAGTTAGACAAATGTAGCTTTGAGCAATCAGATCTGCTATTCTTGGGCTGAATTATTTTAGATCAAGGATGAAAAATCCCTCTTTAAACCAAAATAAAAGTCACATAGGTAATAGATTATTTTTATTTTTACTTGTTTACCACTGGAATAAATTATGTGCTAAAATGCAGGTCTCAATATAGGGAAATAAGTCCTATTGAAATGTAGTGTTTAAGGTACTACCAGTGTGCACTACTATCTAGTTCACAGATGCATGTAGGTAGCAAAAGTTGCAAAAAAAAAAAAACAAATAAAATTTATGAAACATTTCCTTATTTTTCCCTCCACCTATATATTATGTATGAGTGTAGCAGCTCTCCTGGTTGCATTTAAGTTAAATGCAGTTTTCAGTCCTGTATTTGTCAGCAGAAATTTTCAAATGCATCTAGAACCGGGTCACTTTACATCAAATTGCTTGTAGAAAACTGTAGGATAATGGTACAAATGGTCTTTTTAAAATTGTTGTCAACCCTGCTTGATCCAGCCGAAAATCACCCCTGCTTAAAGGAGAACTAAAGCTGTAGGGGTGATTCTGAAGGAGGGGGAACTACTCTACCATTCACCTCCTTCGCTTCAGTGCTGCCTCCTGCTTCCACACAGAGCCAATTTTATCTTCTTCTGTTGCAGCTTCACAATCCTGTTCCGGTTCACGTGTCCTCTTCAACATTGCCATTTAAGCATGTGTGGAAGAAACAAATTACCGATGTTGAAGAGGAAGCAGGAAATGAAGGAGATCGCAGCACTGAAACAGAAGATACAAAACAGGAGGGAAGGAGAATGTCCCCCTTCTCATCTAAGAATCACCCCTAAAAAAATGGAGCTTTAGTTTTTCTTTATTGCTTATTTATTACTGCTTATCGGTAGAGAGAGTTAAAGAAAGCAAAACTGAAAGTGCAAATGAGAGTAAGGTATTAATTGATGGATTCAGTATGTTGGGAAACAATAAGGGTTTTCTTTTGAGCCGAGGATTTTCCTGATAATGACAAAGCAATGGATAATGTAGCAGCTTGTCGTGAATATTAAGTAACTTGGAATGCTTTCACATTGTTCCTAGAATTTCATAAAGCAGCTGACAGTATCTATTTCTATTTAGATAAAGCAAATTGCTATGCTTATGGTTTGTATATTTTCATTTACAATTTTTTATTCACATGAAAACCTCCAAGGGAAAGCAGATGTAGAGCAGAATTAGCATAATGATAAAATAAACCTACAAAAATGCAAAGAATAAGTGTTGCGATCTTTCTGTACTTAAACAACCACCATACTGCACATGATGCTTTCACTATACATGTTGTTTAAAGGTTATTGGTGAACCTTTTCTACTGTGTACAAATCCAGCAGTGTTTATCATTGACATCAATGGTCACAAACCCCATCTGGTGTTACACAATTTGTCTACAGTGGACTCCACTAACTGTGTATCACCCATTGGAGCAAGCTCTTTGTGCTTTCTGCAGATCTGCTTGCAATGATTCAAAGTTCTCTCATGAACAAAGTATCTTAATCCAGTGTTTCTCAAACGTTCAGAGCTGTAACACTCACAAAAATATAAAACGTTACAGATGTCTCAAATAGTGTCTGAACAGTTTTAGGCACAGTGGGGTCCTGGGTGAAACTGGAAGTAGGGCCCAAAAAGGAGAAGTTATGAGTTGCAAAATGCCTATAATTTTCTTCTATTTAGTAAAGAAATCTATACTCGGTGTACATTACATGTACATTAATGCATAATCACATTACACTGAATTGGGCCAAGGTCACACTTGGGGCCAAATTTATTCAAGTCGGAAAGACCAGCAGTCTTTCCGACTCTACCGAGAGAAATCTCATTTTGTTCTCCTGAGATTTCATTCGAGATTTGGAGATCGAGTTTTTGAATTTTTTTCCATGGAAAAGCAGCCATGCTTTACATCAGTAGCATGCTTTACATCAGTAGCATGCTTTACATCAGTAGCATGCTTTACATCAGTAGCATGGCTACCTTTCCATGGAAAATATTGAAAATGCAGGATCGAGAAACTCCATCTCGAGATCTCAAATGAAATCTCACAAGAACAAAACAAAATTTCTCTGTAAAGTCGGAAAGACCCAGAGCGCTCTTTCTGACTTTAATACATTTTTTCCCAAAACTTTAAATCAGTGCTTTACCTCAGGTAAGAGTGCAGTGTTACTTGCCATTTTGTGGCCCCATTACTTACCACAGTCCCTTGAAGAAGACAGAAAACTACATGCAAATTTCCAGCTGTTTCCCTTCTGGCTAGGAATTCCCATTGTCTAACAGGACACCAGCACTTTCCATGATAAGTAATGGGGTCACAATAATAAGAGTAACACTGTGGATAAAAGCACATCATTTAACATTAGTGTGGCCTTACCATTACAGTGGATGAATGCTAAAAAGATATGAGTGAAATGGTGCAAGCATCTTCTTCATTGCATATTATGTTTATATTTATCAGCAATGGAATTTATGATGACCTTTTTGTGACCTTCCTTTGAATACCTAACCACACATTGAGAAACACTGTTATAACATACTTAATTCTTCCCTGTTTGTAATAAGTGAATGGAGATACATGATAAAGTAGAAGAGATTTATCCCAAGTTACTTATTGACATGTAACATCTGTGATGACTATTAAGTTTTGATTTTGCGAAGTGGTGTATCACTATCTCAATACATACGCTTTTCTTAGTGCTTGTTTAACCAGGGGTGATTTTGTATAAAAGGACCAAAAAAAATCTTACAGATCATGTTATTTTCTCCAGCACTGCCTCCTGCTTCTCACAACACCAATCTTTATTTCTCCATACAGCACTTCACTTCCTGCTTCCTCTTCCACGTCACTGACTAAAGCAAGCGCAAAACCATTTGAAGAGGAAGCAGGAAGTGAAGATAATTGCAGTGCTGCATGGAGAATAAAATTAGACTGTTGTTTTGACAAGCAGGAGGCTGTGTTGGAGAAAATAACATGATCTGTATAAGTATTCCCATCCCTCTTATACAGAATCACCACTAGCAAATATAAGTCTTCTCTTCTCCATTCCAGAGAAGTGTCGCAGACACCTCAACAATCAAGTTGTATCCAGCCTGGAATGTGTAAACAGTCATTTGCCACCAATATATTACAGAAATGAAAAAAACCTAGAGCATAACAGTACAGCTTAGTAATAGACTAATGCCTTTCTGCAGGATCCTGGCAATTTTATTATAGAACAAAACTCAGTAGTCACAGTTATGTTACATGACATATTTTTTTTTGTCAAACCTGTACACATTTTACCTCTAGTTAATTTTTTCCTATCCCTTACCCTTTTGTTTCTTTACTGTAATGTTGTAGAGCTTGGAGCATATGGAAAGCTAAAATATTATGACACTATGACTGAAAAAGGTAAGATGTCTTGCCAATACTGCACTCATTGTAGCATCCTGTCTGTACGTACAAAAGTTATTTTGTTTCTGTATCTTTATTTTTGTTGTAATTGTCCATCACTGCATGATTCACGAAGAGCTGCTGTGACTTTTTTTTTTTTTTAATTTGCCATTCATTTTGCAATAGCATTTACCGTTATATCCAAACGTGGTCCTAATATTATTAGTGATTTATATGTTATACTGCAAATCTGCGCCAAGGCTGGTTGAATGAAATACAAACGTTATATGTGACATTTGATTTAAAAAAAAATGGCTTATTGTTTTCTATTTCCCAGAAAGGATGCATTGTATTATAAAGTGGTTATTACTTATGGTGTATGAAGTATCATTGTGAATATTTCTCTTGTATTGCATTATTAGGGAGTAAAATCTGATAATCAGTTTCAGCAAAGGGTCGATTCTGTTTTTATAGAATACATTTTGCATTTATGCTCATCCTCAGATAATTTCAATTTCAATTTTGTAAATAGGTAATGCTTTAAAAGATGGATACATCTGCATTCTGAAAATGGATTTCCCATATAAACAGTAATCTATAGGTTTTTTTTTAACTCCTTGTTATTCTAGACTGGAACGGTTAATAGAAATACTATTTAATTAATTAATATTAAATATTCTACTTTGTCTGTTAAATAAAAGAATACATCATGTCACATCCTTGGTATAAACTATGTCTTATTGAGAAAATTAACACTGAACCAAATGTTTTCCTGCGCTGAGCTTAAAAGTCATTAGGGGATTAGTAGCGGAAAAGACTAACCAGAATGACGTTGTTATTTAAGCTACTACTTTATTCTATCATAATGTCAGCTAGCATGTAGGCTAAATGGAACATCAGTGGCCATCATGTGCACCAGGCCTTATGGGAAATAATATAATTCTGTGGTGGGTATGAAATGTATTGCCAATGCATTTTCTTATCACATATTCTACAATTGCTTTTATTCTTATAACTTTCCTCTACAATGATTACTATTTTAGCATATATGTAATTCATATTTTCATGATAATTTTAACTATTTTTAATTTCTAGAAATGTTGGCACTTACATTTTTTTTTTTTTGTTTAACCATTTCTTTACCTGGCATAGCACTTTCTACAAAACCACTCTTTAAAGGGTGAAATTTATTAAACTCGGGTCTTTCCAAGTTTATCATTGTTCTTGCTAGATTTACATTAGTAGCATGGCTACCTTTCCATTGAAAAGTTTGAAAAATTGAGATCAAAAACTCGATCCCTAAACCTTGAAAGAAATCTCAGGAAAACAATGCGAGACTTCTCCCAGCAAACTCGCAAAGACCCAGGGCGGTCTTTCTATGAGTTTAATAAATTCTTATAGTACAGCTGCACAGAAACTAGTTGATTAATATGTAAGCTCACAGATAGCTATCACAAATAGGAAATGATTTAACAGTGCAACTAAGGAGGGGATTTTACTAACGAAGGAAATGAACATGCCCAGGAATTGAAATCTAGTGAACAGTTAGGGGAATTTTTCAACAGTGGCAACCATTTACAGAGGTCTAGTAACCAAGCAGTAGTGAACATTTTCCAGTATAAGGAAGCAAGAATAATAAAAGCCAACTTTTGATTGGTTGCTATAGGTGCTTATATTTTTTAATAAAGGTGCGTAATGATCTCTGTAGTCTTTTTTTTTTTTTTTTAGATGTCTTGTGTGGGTTTCCTCTAATTTCCTCTCACAAACCAAAAATGTATTAGTGAAATTGAACAGGGAAACTAAATTGTATAATTATTAGTTTATATTGATTTTAGCTCCACATTGACAAGGACTGAAGTGAATGGCTAATCTCTGTAAAAAGATGTAGAACATATCATTGCTGTATAAATAAGCAAAATAAACAAATTAATAAATACATATAGAATTAGCAAGAGGGGCATTAAAGGACCAATAACACCCCCCAAAAAAAAAATTCCTATGTGATTGGGAATGGCAGTTATTCAAATACAGCACTTGTAAAAATGTTATCTATGAAGATAAAATTCATGAATTGTATTGCTTTGTGTCTGATTGTATCTTTACTGATAGCAGCCATATGGTTTGGCAGACCTCCCCCAGTCCCATTGTGTTTTATGGGGCTTCAGATAATACCTATCCGGAAAGTATGCCCAGGCCCAGTTTTTAAAGCTAAATAGCTAAATATAGTACTAAAAAAAATAAAAAATAAAACTTGATGAAACTCTGCTTCATGGGAGGTAGTATAGTTAGCAGAGTTCAGAACAGGAAGTAGAGCAAAGCAAAGATCTGTGCAGGAAAAGTTTACTTTAACGCTGGATTCATACAGGGGAATTTTGCGCTGTAAAATCATTGAAAATACACAGTTGCGAAAACACATTGAAAGTAGTGGCTATTGGCTGTGCAATTGTACACGGCTATTGGCTGTGCAATTATACACTAGCATTTCATAGAGAAGCATATACAGTATACGCTAGGATGTTTCTTGCTGCGTTTTTTTCCCCGTGACAGTTTATAAATGATTGCTTTCCATTTTATCTTGTATTTCACCTACTGTGCCAAATTTTAGAAATTTTGTTTATAGAGAAGAAATTTAAAATTATTTATTTATGGGGGTTATTCAATAAGGTGCAAATTCGACTGTCGAATTCGCAAACAGCAGAATCCCATGGTAAATCCGCTACAATTTCCCCATTGTAAAGTCGCGACAATTTTTTAAAGTCAAGATTGCGACAATTTTGCCATAGTAAAGTCGCAACTGTGAAAATATTCTCATTATAAAGACGCAACTGCGACAGTAGCAGCCTATTGCGACTGTCTTTATCTGGTGAATTTGCACCTATACGCAACAATTCGGACTTTAGTGAATAACCCATGTTTACTATAGATTGCCTGTCTTTACTCATGTGTACAAATTTATGTACCGTAAATAAGTCACACTTTTAAATTATTTTGAGGAAATTTGTAGTAATTACTACACAGTAGTAATGTGTAAAAGAAATCTACAGGTACAGTGTAGTAAATTTGCATGTTGTTTGACCTTATTTATTACTGGTATGGAGAAAAAGTAGTTCAAAAGATAAAAACATACTAATCAGCATGTAATGTTTTCAGACTTTTTAAAAAAATAATTATAAAGTCATAGGCATGGACATGGGGTGTGCATGGTGTGCCCAGAAACACCCTAATGTGTGCACATTGGCCATGACATAAGTGTGTTGTGCCTCATGTCATGAAACGCAATTGCAATATCATCAGTGACATCACCATGTCATGGGTCATCTGGTGATGCACGTTGGTAATGTCACCGCACAGGCACCCTTACTTAAAGGGGGCAGGGACCACCTATGCTCTTCAGTTGCTATAATTAATGAAAACATTATTTTTCATAGAAGGTGATATTTAACATTTTATTTTTGTGTCATCAAACACAGTTGCTCAGTATGCAAATTATCATGAATGCTAGATCAGTAAACAAGTCCAAAATACTGGTGATCCTCATATTTGAAGTGCAAAGAATTTTTTTTTTTGTAAACTGTTAATTACTGAATGACTTTTGTAAGGTGACACAAATGATGACAGTTGCTAGCATTATATCATGTCATTCGATCATTTCATGATGAAATCCTGTTCTAGTTTTTAAGCTGCCGCCATCCTGAAACATCTGTGCATACCCAAGGGTGATAGTTCCAAATCCTGGCATAGCGCCATTCGCAGTATTACCCTTCTGTATAACCTTCACAATATTCACAACAAATTTAGTGTTTTGAAGGAAGCAGAAGGGAAGGACAGATGTCAGAATATAAGACTTGCCAGGGAACTGGGCTTTTGATGAAATTTGCTACAAGCCTTTGTTTGCATTGTATTCAGTATTCTAGTTTGCATTTTTAAAACCAAACACAGAAAGCAAGCACATTTTATTTGTTGCCCTTGTACTTGACTTTGACCAAGGTATATAGTCCATGTTAATCCTAATGATTAGCTCAGCCCTGCACTTTTTTAACAATCAATATAATACATCCTTATGTCACATTGTATTTCATCCTCTCCATATTGCTTAGGTTATTATTCCAGGGCTGTAACATTATCACTACTGGTTTTACATAAAACTGCTTCTGTTTTTTAGATATGGTTCTATAAAGGAAATATCTAAAAGGTTTTTATGCACATTCTTTATATATTTCCTTCCAAGTCATCCAAAGGATTGTTGCCAAGCTGAATGCGATATCAACCCCTAGCATACAATATGTGCTTGTGCGTGCTAACCAGAGCAAATGGCAAGCAATCTGCAAAAAAGAACATTGCATATCTTTGTCATAGGGTCTGGCAACATGCTAGGAACATTTTTCAGAGGAAAGGCGTAATGAAGCAAAAGAGAACAACACGCTTACAGTTGTAATAACATGTGCACTGAACTGTACCGTATAAGGAAATAAGGTCAAAAAATCATCAGTGGTTAATATTGTGATCTCTTGGGGCTCCCTTACTTTATTCACTAATTGCCCTTTAGAGGAGGATCACCATATGCCAACCTCAAGGAGCTAACTCCTCGCTACTTCCTGCTAGAACCCTTTTCTACATAACTCCCTATGCTGGTGATCTGTACCACTCCCTAATAAATAATCTACTCTGCAGTTCTCTACTTCCTGGGGACACTTCGTATCTTCTTTTTGGGGAACAATTATGGCCCCTATAAATCCTCCTGAGGAACAGCTCCTCACTCTAGCCCAGCACAGAAAAAAAATAACGTTTTTTTCCACAGGGCACAACATTTCAAAACCTGGTCACATGACCTGCTATATTCTTATTCTAATTACTCCTACTGGGAATCCTAATCAACATAATATTGAATATCTGAGTGAAAACAAAGACCTCTGGGGCATAGATGGTACACTATAAAAAACATATTAATATTGTAATAATCATTCAGGGGGTTAATGGCTAAAGTTCTAATTGTTACATAAAGGTGTGAATTTGCCAACTGAAACCAGCCGAAATAGACTGATACTGTTGCAGACGCATCTTCATTTTCAGAATATTGTCTTGGTCACAACTTTAAAATTGTCACGGTTGCGGACTTGCTATGGGAATCCACTGTTTGAAAATTCAACAGTCGAATTCTCACTTTAGCCAATAACCCCCCAGTGCTTGAGTATTTGAATCCAGAAGCAGAAAGGAATTTGCACATTTTTGTGCAGTACACTACTTTGTGAAGTTCAGTTACTGATCAAATTTCAGCGATTAGAGAGTATAGTAGTCAAATGGCCTGCCACTGAAAACTGGATGGAGTACCTCAGCCAGGTAGAAATCAGTTTCTCTACGTGGCACCTTTTCTATTATTACTGAGACTCCAGCATCAAAATAAAAATCTTTTATTTCTGCCTAAAAATAATATTATTGAATGTATTCCTGCATAAAATTATTGAAATAAATGCTAAAGGGTTACAATATATGCTGAGGTTGCATGAGGAAAGGTACATATTGATAACCCTTTTCCTGTGGATTTAATTTATTCTACAAACATTGCAGTCTTTACTGACTTTATGCAAAAGATACTATCACTCAGAAAAACCTGAGTTTGATTGTTCTTGTTTTCATGAAACCAAGCCTTCAAATGCTCTTCAATGAGAGCGAATGTAATTTCCACTGCCCGAGATGGATATTTGATTGGCAACTGAAAGATTAACAGGTGCCGTGTACATTGGCCAGTGCCAGAACGACCATGTTTATCTAGTCCTTCAGAGAAAAATACTTGTGAAATATTGAGTTTTTCTAATCTAATTTTTTTTTTTTTATAAAACAAAATTCTGATTATTATGCTAAAATGATGTTATATTTTATTTAGCATTGGCAATTAAGTAAATACAGTTCAGTGGGCAGAACAATGTAGAATGTAAGGTGGGGCACCTCTAACTGCTCAGGAGACACTTTTTTTAAAGCATTTTAATATGTAAATAAAAATGAAGTATATAGTGGATAATGTAGCACCTTCTATAATTTGTAAGAATGATATTGAGAAGTTGCTGGACTATATAAAAGCATAAGTCCTCAAGGCCTTAGAACTCAGAGGTAAGGTTCATTATAGAAAATAAGTCAACCTGTGGTTGGCAAAATGGTACAGCGCCCACAAAGAGTATTAACAAAATAAAA
>WMED01020844.1:0-12060 GCA_019650415.1 Pipa parva
GAAGTGAGGCGAGGACTCCGCACCTCACTTCGCACTATCCTGAATTACCCCCCAAGTGTGATGAAAATTCTCACTTTGATGAATAAGCACCTCCATCTTTATATGACTGATCTCTAAGGGGTTAAATTATTATTTTTTATTATCCTTATTAATAACATAATATATAAAAATACACTTATTTATTGAAGGGTATCACATCAGTAATGTTTAAACTTTTTGTGCAGTTTAGGCTTATTAGAAATCCTGTCCTTCATAAATCATTCTAAAGTTGCAATTTTCTTGACAATGATATAGTGTTGCAAATCAGGTACCTTAAACAAATAAATCAGTTAATAAAACACATTAACTGTAGTATGGGGTATTAAACCAAGAACACATTCCCTTAACCCTAGTATGGACAATAAAGTACATTCTATTATTATTTGCAAGTTGTTTCTTAAAGGTTCCATAAAAGAATTCTCACTGCACAGTAGAATTTCTTTTCAGTGTACTGTACTTGAAGTAATACAACTCTGTAAATATGTCAAATGAAAGCATTTATCTATGTGATGAGAGCATCCTGTAAAAATATCACCTAATTGAATTATGAGGCAATGAGATAAGCCACTGATGAGTTCATGTTGTGACGAGGCAGTTTGAAATATCATTATCTTAGAGAGAGTCTATGGTGGTAATTAATGAGAAGAGGTGAATCATGAATTTAAAGCCTGGTGCCTCTGCAACAGATATTTTTGCTATTTATGTTCATAATCATTCATTAAATGACCTGGAGATGATTTCAACTTCATTACTAAGACCAATAGTCTTACATCAGTCACTTTAGTAGTTGACATGATGATTTTTCTCCCCTTATAAGAATACAGCTGCCAAAAGTAAATGCAAGTAACAGAGTTGCCTAATAAAGAAATACTGTAAGATACAAAAAATAAAAATTGAATTAAACATTAAACAAAAGTTGCCCAAAATCTACAGTTCTTTTGTAGCCACACCAAGCTTTTCAGCATAAAAAAAATAAACATTCACATATTGTAATTTCCAAAGAATATATCCTGGCACTAAATTTTCCAGACGTAACCTTTTTTTTTTTTATTATTTAATTGCTTAACCAGCAAAGTATGTTTAAATAATTTTTATATTCACGTAGTATCCCTTCAGCATATCTTAGTCAGAGGCTCCTGAATTTAGTTTGGGGTAAGCCAAGTGCATCCACGCTTAGAGAGAAGCCTGGAGTTTTAAGCTCTTTCTTATATATAATTATAAATTGATTTAAGAAATGCAGTGCAAATAGGTTTGGATAACTGTGAATCAACATAAAACATAGCAAATAATATTTCAAAATCATTTGAAGGCAATGTTAACAATTATTGTGTTGATAATTGTAGTAGAAAATATCAGTGAGGAAATAAAAATAAATTATGGATTTGTCTTGGTGACCTTTAATAATATGTTGCTATGATATGGACCAGTGTAAAACAAAAGGATGCATTGTTAAGTTGATTTTATAGTATCATAATCTACAATAAGAGATTCTCCTATTGTTTGTGATTAATGGGTTGGGCCTTATTGACTAAAGGCTGAATTTGCATCTATTCACCATTTTTTTCATGTTCACATATTGATCAAACTCTTAGATGTGGTGAAACATAACCAAATCAGGCGACTATGATAGTTTCAGGGGGTTAGTCACTAAAGTCCGAATTGTTGCGTATAGGTGCGAATTTGCCAGATAAAGACAGTCGCAATAGGCTGCTACTGTCACAGTCGCGTCTTTATAATGAGAATATTGTCACAATCGCGACTTTATTAGAGAAAATTGTCGCAATCTTAACATTAAAAAATTGTCGCGACTTTACAATGGGGAAATTGTAGCAGATTTACTATGGAAATCCACTGTTTGCAAATTCAACAGTCGAGTTTGACAGTCGAATAACCCCCTCAGTCTTAAGGAGCACTTTGCATTACTTTGCGCACATAGGTAGTTCTACCATTGACTAAGCGGTGGAGTATGTCAAAGGACTGAATGCGACTAGCAGCCTAATTCACCATTGTGCGAAGTGATCTGCGAAGCCTTCGGCTCACTTTTCAAATGGTATTATGCGCTTGCTGATGTCCTGCATGCGGAGACTCGATTGCTCTCGCCGAGACTGAAATTACTTTAATGCTCTCGCTGATGTCCACGTGCAGGACATCAGCAGGCGCATAACACCATATACGAAGTGAGCCGAAGGCTTCGCAGCTCACTTCACACAATGGTGAATTAGGCTGTAGGTGTCAGAGTGCGAATTGGGGGCTGATGGCTGGGCTCCACATGCTGTATGTATGTATAATTTTATTTAAAAAGGGCCACAAATTTATGCAGCGTTGTACAATTCAGCAATACAAGTACAATACAGACATGGGAAAAGTGCATTAAACAATACAAGTAAAATATCACAAGGATACATCACTTTAAGTGCTAGGTTGCGGTTGACACAAGAGGTTGGAGGTCCCTGCCCCGTAGAGCTTACAATCTAAGTATGGGCCTTATTGACTACAGTCTGAATTTACCTGTCAAATTCACCTCACTACAACTTCAGTTGCACTGCCAAAATAGTTGCAAATTCACTTCTCCTTATTGACTAAACTGTGAATACACTTGTTGAACAGGCAGACAGCGGTGAACGCTGTCAGATATGTAGTGTAGCATAGTAAGTCATCAAATGATTCACTCTGGCTTCCATATGGGTTCCTGTAGGAGAGGAACTTAGATCATTATTATGGCTAATAAGTAATTCTTAACTAAAAAGTCATATACACAAATGAAGAAAAACCTAATTGGATAAAATGTTCTTCAGTATTAAACAGAAGTAACAGGTGAGACCATCAGTGCATTTAAAGACTTTCTCTTTCCATAAACATGGTAAGCTCATAAACATGTTAAGTTTGCCTCATCTGATTAAATCAAAGCTGTTCACTCACATTTACTTTATATCAGGTTGTGTGATGTACTTGGGCAATGCAGAAATACAAATGGACGATTTATTGCTAATACATACAAAACATAGTTGTAAAGGCTCGCAGGTTTGCATAAGTAAAATAAAACTGAAGGATTGTTTTTAGCACAGACTTATTTGCATTTCTACAGTACAGAGAGGTCAAAACAATCACAGTAAATTTGCTTACACAGAATTTAGAAAAACGCTTTGAAATGCATTAGAAGTTTGACCAACAGAAAAAAAGATCACTTTGATAGAGACCTCTCTTTCCTTTAGAAGACAACTAGATGCCGCCTCTCTACATATCACTAGAATTTTTCACTCAAATTGAAAATTATCGCTGGGACAGTATTTACAGGGCCCACATCACACAAAAACTAAAAACAAACTAATTTCATTTTGTAACAATTCTCTCAAACATTACCTGCAAAAGCATACATATTACACCAAAATACCTTATAACAAGCACTATAGGATAAAAGACTCAATAGAAACTCTTTCTGGCATCCTATCCTTTTATTGTATTATATACACTTATCAAAATTAGGCTGTCTATAGTTTAACTGGGGAAGGTAATGGTTTTTCTGACTTCTGCATCAGTTTCTTCAGTAAAGGTAACCATTCTGTTGCTATAAAAAAATCTCATGAGGCCCAATTAAATAACCTTGCATTACTGCACTACACATACACACACATTCCCATTTAGCAGAAGTCTGCCCCCAAGAGAAATCAATGTGCAGTGAAGCCATGTTCTACAGGATAGATACAAGTTGTGAAGGTTTCTACTTAAAGCAGAACTCTCATTTACACATAGTTTGACACATGCTATAGCATGTGTGCTGTTATGCATTTGAAAAAAAGCTAAATAAAATTGCTAAAAGCAATACTATGTAATTCTTGTTATTAAAAAAGTCTCTGATTTTATTAAATACATAACAAATCTAAGCAAACTGTAGTTTCACAAGGATGATATTTTAATGAAATATATATTTGGGAGAGAACTAGCCAAACCTAGGATTTTAAAATAATTTAAAGAATAAGTTATTTTCAAAAGGGATTTATAGTCCCAGGGACCATGGCAAAAGCTACAGTAATTGAATAATTTAATGAAACACTCGGGAAACACAGATGTGGATGTAACACCATCTAGTATTGAGGTATAGAGAAAAACTAAGTCTAGTCAATAAGTAACTTACAGAACTAACTAAATCTTAACACAACAAATAACTCAAGGTAGACCTTGGAACAATGATAAGTACAATCATATTATTCAATGAAAACACAGAGCAATGAACATACACTGGTTACTATTCTAAAAAGTAAAAGAAAATATCACCTGTCCATTTGATTAAGCATTCTAATGTTTTAATGTTTTTTCAGAAAAACACTTATAAGGTGAGAAATGAGCAAGATTGTTCCCATACAATAAAAAATATCCATAACATTTCCTTTAGTGTTACATTTTACAAGGAAAAGTGCTGCATAAATTGTAGAAATAGAGAATGCATGAATTGACATTTGAATCTTGCGTGAACCACAACATATAGTTTAATTTATTAAAATTGTGACCAATGCTTCTTACTCTGAATGGTTCACTTTTGAACATGTGATGTACCCCAGGCCTCTTTTTTTAGGGTTGCTATTGTTGAACTTATTTACAAATTATATACAATGTGGGATAAAAAAATATAGTTTATGTGTTTACAGATGATACAAAGTTGTCACTGATTGGATGTGGACCCTCTGTAGCACTATTGGATTTCACATGGGTTCATGCCAAGGTGTGGAGTCTAAGAATTCCCCTTCCTTCATTCTTAACCCCCGCAAAGGGGCATGACCTTTGTGGCAAGGAGACTCTCAGGTCATGGTCCTCAGGTTCACGCCTCTAATGGTGGTAGCTGGATAGACACTAGAATGGAGGATAGAAGAAACAGAAATTCAGGAAGGACGTTTATTTAAGAAACAGCAGGAAAAGCACAAGCAGGCAATCTGGAACAATGAATAACTTAGAAAAGTCTCTGGAATGCCAAAAAGGCAGCTTGGGAGCCTGTAAAATCAACTGGAAACTCAGGTACTGAGTACCTGAGCCAAACAATTTTTAAATCTCCCCCCATGCATCAGCATAGCAGGAGCACTCTGAACACTCACCATTAGTGCAGTGCCAGACAGGGGAGTGAGCTGACAGCTTGAAGACACAAGCAGTGCTTGCTCTGACATGACTCGTGCACATGACCAGCTTCTGAGCATGAGCCACTTAAGAAGCACTAGCTCTTGAGCAGTTCATGACAAAAGCATTATTTCATGCAGTGAAAAAGGCCTATGGAAGAAGTTGGAAGGCTGGTAGTTTGACTATAACATATTAAGTGAGGTAGGGTTAAACTGAGGACTAATGGAGAGGGATTTGGGAGCAATGCTGGAACATAAACTAAATAATCCCATGCAATGCCAATCTGCATCTTCCAAAGCTAGCAAGGTAGTTGATGAATGAAACCATGGCTTTCAAAGTGTGTCAAGGTGTGGTAATGTACCTGGCGGTGGAACCTGTCATCTGACTATTGGTTGGGATTATACCTAAATAATCCAATGCTCAATAATTGACAAGGAAAACGTGAGTAGCCTAAATTTGGTATTATTCTTTATTCTGGGTGACCTGCACCATTGTTTTTTTCCTTCATCTTTATTATGCAGTAAAATTATAGGTATCATTACTGAAAAAAAAATTTCAAGGAGCTGGAAAGAGTTCAAAGAAGGGCAACAAAAACAATAAGGAAATAGGAAAAACTCAGAAAAAACACTTGATGAATTTGTGTCTTTATTCAACCTTACTAACTATGTAGTGTTTTAAAGGGTAGGTTCATTTTTGTAACTGATCTCTTATTTGGTTGATGACAATGTGTTGCACATTACCACATTGCTTTAAAATGTTGATGTTGTAATGTTAATGATGTCATGACCAACATAATTTAATAGGGAATTATACTGTTATGTTTTAGTTTTAGTTAGCTGGCAAATTAGTAGACAAATGCTATGGTAATGTAGTATACAGTGTTGCTATAACATCTTTATAAGATAAATCTATTTAAAATTGCCTTTTACTTCTAAAAGCCACATTTCATGCCAAAAAAAAAAAAAAATCTTAACTCCTAATGTTTAGCCTACTAGTCTAATGATTCCAAATATTAGTGTTTCACACTGTTGTTTTTGAGATTAGGCTGTATCATAGGTTCTATCAGGAAGAAGTACCATCAGCTCTATCCGCAGCTTAGCAACTAGGAGATTTGTTTGCTACAGTATTTCAAGAAAGGAGCAGCTATTACATTAAGCAGGTTATTTATTAAAGTGTGAATTTGACTGTTGAAGGGAATTCTCATCACTTGAGGTTGCTACACTCTTGTTTTCTACTACTTATTCACTAAACAGAGAACTCTTCTAGTGAATTCATGGCTGCGTCAGTATTCCCATAGTGAAACTGTGACTGCATCAGTAGCCATCAGTTGTGTAGTGTGTGCCCGTCATTAGCTGGCAAATTTGCCACATCTCAGTTTGCAGAATATCTAAATATGGGGAAATGGTGAAATCTAACCTTTATGCAACAATTTGGACTTTGATAAATAACCCCCTTATAAAGGTGCAATATACCCATTTATTGTTTAGGTTCATAATACATATATTTGAACACAGAGGGTAATCCTAATGTCTGTAAGCTCTTCATTATAATGAAACATTAATTAATATGGATTCATAGTGACATTTTTTTAGCAAAGACTCCATTTTATAAATGAAAGCAATGTCCACTTACTCTGAAGTTCCTGTTTACTCACATCAGCATTGACTTTGCATTGTGACTATTCCATTAACTGCTTTGTGTACTGAAAACTATACCTGAGCCTAGTTGGTCATGAAGTGTGAAACTGAAGCATTTCTGTAAAGCCTTTTGGAAACATTGTATAAATGCTTTGCAATATTTATAAACGTGTTTGATTCCAAACATGGGTAATTCAATGTAAAGCTGTATTTTTCAGAAGGAAATTTGCTTCTTTAAGTGCTAACCTGTTCAGAAGAAAATAAGGCACTTGAGAGAGGTATATTAATAACTGTATTTCAGATGGTAAGGACCTACAAACAGAATCTAAATTATTCAGAAACAAAGCAAGCTCTAAAGAAAGATAGCACAGTTGAATTGTCTCTGTGGGTGGCAAAGGAAGGTATCAGATATTTTATTTAAAGTGGTGCAAGAGATATTCAAATAGGACTTCAGTTATGTTTAGTAGTAGTAACGCCTATAAAGTAATTTGGAAGTTTAACACCTGCTTTACACAATCTTGCTAATTGCTGCTGTTAAACTATAGTTTCCTTCCAAAGTCCAAAAGCTAAATATTAACATAAATTCCTGAAATGAATCAAGATAAAAGGTCATGATATCACATATCTACCAATAATTGCCTCTCTTAAACTCAAAATTACTGTCTTAAAGTCTGTATCATTGCAGAATGTACCCCTTTCTAAAATGTATAAGAATATTAGAAGTCCCCTCGGAGCTCCATGACCTGTGTAAAACTACTTGACCTGGAACTTCTTTCTGATTTTCAATAGCCTTATAAATTACAGAAGGACTGCATTACCCAAAGTATTAATATGAAGCACACACATTTCTCCATTAGAATAAATTAGTAATTAATTTATTTCACAGGATATCTTTACTTCATATCAACGCTGCAATGAATTAAAACTGAGAAACAGAACAGATTACAGTTTAAAATCTTTCAATCAATAATCTCCAAAAATCTGTCTTGGTGTTTTCCAAATGTGACATGTTTATTCTTTATATTAACAGTTGTAATCAGTGCTAAATCTGTAAAAATAAAATTGCTGATCCCTCAGCCACATGAAAAACAATCAATTTATTTGCCACTTAATGAAAGTACTATAGTGCTACTTTTAAACAGAAGGTCACATGACATAGTAACATGACAAAAATCCAAGTCAAGCCAGGTCACCAACCCAGACTGATCATTATGGGACATTGCCTGGCAAGAAAGTATGGAGGCACCGGACCATATTACCTATAAATGTAGTCTGACGGACTTTATTATTAATACTTTTTGCTAAATTAATTTAACAGCATTCCAAGACAAAAAGTGTAGAGTCTTCAAGTTAATGCAGTAAGTTTACATGCAGTCCTAGGGAGAAAATTCTGTTAAAGTGTAAGTAAAGTTATGGACAAAACTATACATATATTTTACATTTATAAAGTATAAACCTAAACTTAAACATTAAAATATAAAAACAATTTTGGGATCAGGAGTTCTAAACAGCCCTGCTCCCCTTCCCATTCTGTGTACAGACTCTTCCTTAGCATTGCTGATAAGTCCCACCCCCCCAGTGAGGTCACAAACTATACACCATCTCTCCTTCCCCTCTCCTGTCTGAAAAGCCTGTTTATAGCCCTGAGTATGCACAAATAAGACCTGTCCTGCAGATAAGAGCTGTGCATGCTCAACAACCTGTACTTGTTGAAAAGTCAGTTAGAGGAGGGGGCGTGTCATTAACTCTATACTGCCCATAGCAGGAAACCTTCACTGAAACATTGCAGTTGCAAAGGGATATTGATCTCTGCTGAGTTAAGAGGTGAGTCAGGAATTTATTAATCAATTTATTGCTTGACAGTAGGTAAATACAGCTTTATTTATATACAGGGTTTACTTACACTTTAATACATCAGGATATGTTGCATTCAAGGAATAAAACATATTTTAAGAATTCTTAGGAATCAGGCTTAATAGGTCTGTATATCAGCTTGTTGGATATTCCAGTCCCCAATCATGGTTTGTTATAGAGAGTATAGGAAGACTTTCCATGTTTTGGACTATATCTGTGTGAAAGTTTTTGCAAAAAGAGCATTTATAAAAGTGCTCTGATGTTGAACATCTGGCTTCCAATTCAAAATAAAATGTTTAATGGGAGTGAAGTCTGAGTTATGTGTGAGCCACTTAAGTTCATCCACACTAAACAAACCATGTATTTGGCATGCAGGGTCAAAGTAATGCTGGAACAGGAAAGGGCTTTCCTTAATATATTGCCATAAAGTTGGAAGTATAAAATTATCTAAAGTTTATTTATATTATCATATACTACAAACATTGGCCCTCCTTCACCAAATTTTAGTGAAGGAGATGCCAACAGCACCACTCGTGCACTGCCAGCATCTGACTGCTAGCTAGCACTGAGGATAGCACTATACCCAGCACTTCTGGGTTGCTGGCCAATCTTGAGCTGCTGACGTCACACATATCACCAGCCGTGCCAAATTCAAAAAGGGTTGAATGCTGTTACACAGTGCTCTAGCATCTATGTCCATTTTATTTCAGCTCCTGTACTGCTTTTACTGTTACACTGTTTTGAACTGCTTTGCACCTTCTCAGAAGTTCCTTTTTCATTTTTAGCTTCTTCTGTGGACCCTCAAATGTCAGCTCTTCCGCTCAGTCTAATGGAATATCTCCAGGTCTGCTTTGTACTGCCTTTCCTGACAACTCCAGTGTTTGGTCTCTCTACTCTGTTCTTAAAGGTATGCTACTCTCCATGTGATCCAGTGAGTTGTAGTTCTGCAGTTCCAGTAGCCATCAGTGTTTTCAAGTGTTTTAGCTAATTGCCACCCATGGGGGGGGTTAACCCAAGGACTGTGACCTGGAAGGTGCCTGCCTCAAAGCCCAGTACCTCCTTGCAGGGGTTTAAAGATAAAAACCTGGCCCTCATTAGACATTGATGTTATCCCATGCCAACCCCACTGTGGTAAGGAGAATCCACTACAGATCTGTTTCTGCACTTTCCTATACTTGTTCCTGTTTTCAGTAGGCCTCAGTGCCTCCAGAGGCGTAACGGGTTCTGGGTGCACTAGTTCCTTTAGTGCCATCCAGTCACATGGTTCCCTGTTTGTGTTTTCCCTGCAGTTCATGTTACACATCTCTCCTTCAAGACATCCCTGTGATGGATCCTGCAAAGTCCCAGTTAAACCCTATGGATCCACTATGAGCTCCCATCCATAACAGAACCCATGACAGCCCTCTTATTATACTTGTACTGATCCCTAATATATTTATATATGCTAATTAGGTCACCCCTTCATCTTCTTTTTTTCTTAACTAAAAAAGCCCAGTTTTGATAATCATTCTAGGTACTGTATATTGCTCATTCCTTTAATTACTTAAGTAGCCTGTCTTTGAACCTTCTCAAGCTCGACCCCATCTTTCTTGTGCACTGGTGCCCAAAACTGCACACAATATTCCATGTGTGGTCTGACCAGTGCTTTGTAAAGAGGTATAATTATGTTTTCATCATGTGCATCTATGCTTCTTTTTATGCACCCCATGATCCTATTTGCTTTGGCAGTTCCCCTGTGGTACTGGTTGGTACAGTTAAGTTTATTGTCAACTAAAATTCCTAAATATTTTTCCATGTCTGTTTTTCCCAGTGTTTCCCATTTCGAAAATAATCTACACATGCATTTTTCCTTCCCATATGCATAACCTTACATTTATTAATATTAATCCTAATTTTCCACTTACCTGTGCCATCAGCACATCAGTGTGCTGATGGGAGCCTAAAGTATTATGATATCATTATGTGTGATTTATTTGGTGCACTTCTGCTGAGTTTTCTCACAACCAGAGTGATTCTCACGAGTGTTTGTCACGAGGAGTTTTTCTCTCTTTATATTTATACATACACTGGCACAATCATCTTGATTTGCATTCTCCTGGGTGGATTTTCTTCTACTTCTCTTTATTCCATATATTTTTGATAAGGCACTATTGTGCCCCTATTTTGTTTGTGCTTTTCCCTTAGATTGCATTGTTTTGAACATTGTGTGGGATGTGAATATCCAGGTCTCTGGCTTTTACTCTCACCATAAGGTCTCCTGAAGATTCCCAACATCTGTCATGTGTTGTATAAGCAGAATGCTGCTTCCAGGAAAAAAAATGTGTTTTTTCCAAAATCTTGTAGTGAAGTGACTGGACTTACTGTGCACACTGTAGCTCATTCCCAGGAGCACAAGTAGGAATTGATTATATCATCATTATCCAAAATTCTTTGGCCACATTTGTTTGCAAATAAAATTGTAGCAATGACTTTTTTTTGTGGTGTGGTAGTTTGTCTCAGACAGATTATTAATGATAATTGTGCAGTCCCTGGTGCATGGTCTTGTAAACATGCTCTTTGGCCAAAATATTAACTTAACCCTGTATATATACAAATTAGTGGTTTAAAATGTCATGAAGTTCAGGAATCCACCTGCTCACAAATTAAACTAACTGCATGTTAAGGCTCTGCTTTGTACTAACTTAAATAGCTAAAATGAAGACAATAAATGTTTACAACAAATATACATTTATCATAAAAAGAATCAAATTATTCAAATACAAATGTTTAGTGTGGGCCAGGGTGGCTTCCATTGGCAGCTGCACTCAGGGGTGCCACTGCTGCCTCCTCCCCACTGGTGCTTGCTGGCTTAGGGCTGCCGGCTGGCTCTGGGGTGCTGACTGGCTCCATGGTGCTGGCTGACTCTGGTGGGCTGTCTGGCTTAGGAATGCTAGATGGCTTTCTTTGGAGGCCAGGCTGACTCCAGTGGTCTGGCTATCTCCGGTGGCCAGGCTGGCTTCAGTGGCTTGGCTGTCTCCGGTGGCCAGGCTGTCTTCGGTGGCTTGGCTGAATCCAGTGGCCTGGCTTTCTCCCGTGGCCAGGCTGGCTTCGGTGGCTTGGCTGGCACTGGTGGCCTGGCTTGCTCTGGTAGCCTGGCTGGCTGGGAGCTGCTGTAACCTGGAAGATCCCTTTATTTTTCTTGCTGCTCTTTTTCTGCTATTTCTTCTGTGTGTATAAATAAAACATACACAAAAATGTTAGGATACATTAACTGTCTAATTAATTAACAGTGGGATAGGAAAAAATTGACTGATCAGTGAATGGAGTTGTAGTCTAATGAATTAGGGACATTGTGCAGTTAATATTGTCTAACAACAGTAGTAGTGGTATGATTCAGTCACTGTCTAGAATATAATGTCAAAATATGTAACAGATCCATAACTAAAGC
>WMED01020845.1:0-12060 GCA_019650415.1 Pipa parva
ATCATGTGAAAATATGATATTTGTGTCATTCTCAAAACTTTTGGCCATGACTGTATACCTCCTATTTCCCCTTCAGCTGTTCAGTTTGGAATCTTAAGCCAGGGATTTGAATTAAATGATTGAGAATTCCAAACAACCAATCAGAATCCTGCAGGTGTGTAACCTCACAGTGCTGCTTCCAACCTGCTTCTTTCTGATTATTTTAGACTCCTCAAACCTGGGGGATCAAGTCAGTGGTATATGAATCCATGCTGATCAGCTAAAGAAAAAGAAGGTGAGAGACGAAGCATCTGTAGGAAATAATAAAAATAAAAAAATCCGCAAACAAAGTGATGCAAAGAGCTTTGTAAGATGGTAACTATCGTATCTGCCTGAAATGGTCAGGTATTCGCCACATTGCAGCGTTTTCTCAATAAGTGAACATGGGGAAGTGGTGAATAGATGAGAATTCGGAGCTATACGTGACTATTTGGCGTTTAGTCAATAAGGCCCGCAGACTGGAAAACTTTGAAGAAGCTGCTACTGTGGCCAAGGTATCCCGTAGCTATGTGGACCTTTCCTCTCAGGATATCACTGAGGAACAAGGCACTACCACTCAGTCCAGTTAAAGAATAAATAATATCAGAGAAAGATTGCTATTTAGACTGGCGCAACAATTATTCCTATGCAGTTTTTTTTTTTGGATTCTGTTTTCACTCCTTGCTAATTGCAGTCAAATTGGGCTTTCTGGGGCAGTTCATGAATATGTAATAGAAAACACTAGGGTGAAATTTATTAAAGTCTCCTTCTATTCTCGCCAGATTTCATTTGAGATTGAGTTTTCAAATTCTTTTTCATGGATAGGCAGCCATGCTTTACATTAGTAGCTTTACATTAGTAGCATGGCTACCTTTCCATGGAAAATACTGAAAATTCGGGATTTCGAAACTTGATCTCGTGATCACGAACAAAATCTCGCGAGAATAAAACGAGATTTCTATCAGTAAAAAGTCAAAGACCCTGAACGGTCTTTCCGACTTTAATAAATTTCGCCCTAGGACTAGGTGGGTGTTTAACAGATAAAAAAAAAAAACGGTTGCTCCTGCAAAAAATAAAAACAAACTCAAAATAATACAAGTCAGGAAATCATCTTCAGAGATTTTTACCAATGCTATGTTGGAATAACTGCCATGCAATCCGATCTTTTTATTTATTTTATGTCTGGTGTTACTGGTCCTTTAAATGTGAATTCATAATATCATCTCTGTAGTGCACATGGAAGAGCATATGGTAAATCAAATACCAGTTTGAAGTATAAAGATCCATCCCCCCACCCTCACTCGGCCTTTTTAACCACCAGGAAATAATCTGGGACACGTCTCCATTCACATTACAGTCTTTCCAATTAATCATCATTTCAGAAAACTGTGTGGACGCAAACACTCCGCATGTGTAATTAGACAAACTTCATCAAATTAAGTATGAAACAGGGAGGTTACAAGAAAAAAACCTTAACCCTTTAACAGAACACCTGGTTGTGTAATAAGTATTATAGTGTCATATAGTGTTACAGAAATACGAGATTAGTTATAGAAGCCATCTGAAGGTGTTAAACTATAGCAAAGGGGAATTATATTATTAAAACATACTTACCTGATCGATCTAGCAGAAGTACACAAAGTTTTGGTGAAATTAATTCACTGTGCATCCTCAGATCGACCTGGGCATCTACAGTAAGTTTTGCTGAAACTTTGGGGGGTGGGGGGGGTCTTTGTGAGGGACCGATGTCATTACATAGACCCGGAAGTGAGCAGAGTGGCGATATATTCATCAGACGCATAAGAATATTATCTTCCTTTACTGCTGCTAGATAGATCAGGTAAGTATGGTTTACCACTATAGCTCTCCTTTAACACATGCATACAAAGGTCTAGCCAAGGGAGCTTTAAAACTGCTTGGGCCTGGTTTGTAAGCAAAAGTTTTAAACCCTGGGAGTAAGATCTCCAGGATCGGAATACTGTACTCTGAGTAGTCGTTAGGGGGTCCTTCACAGAAAGAAACATATTCCTTAGAAATGTGGGCAGACCATTATTATCTAGAGCAGGGATAGGAAAACTATGGCCCGCAGACATCACTGACCCAGCCATCCTGCCAATGTCAGGTAACAGGGCTGGGGGATGCTTGCCCCGGTTCAGTCTGATCTAGCGCTTAGCCTTAACGCTACAGCGTTGCTCTCTCACAGGAAGTTGAAAGTCAACTTCCTGTGAGAGAGGAATGCTGTAGCACTCAGACTAAGCAATAGATCAGAAGGAGCCAGGACAGGAAAGAGGTAGGGACAGGGATAAGGAGGGGGGCAAGCACAAAGATGGCCCTCTAAAACCATTCCAATTTCTCATGTGGCCCCATGGGAAAATTAATTGCCCACCTCTGATCTAGAGGATCATCTGCCTATGCAATGATCAAGATAATGTCAGGTTTCCATAAGACAGTGAAATTAGGGAGACACTTAGCCACAAAGATAAATTAAACGCGGCCTGGTTGCTTCTTCTGGACATCGGTTCTCTGGGCAAGGAAGAAACATGGATGTTTATTGGTGGGGCTTCAGGCAGCACATAAGAAGGGTTTAATATTATTACATTCGAAATGACAGCTTTGGTTCTCCTTCAACCATCACCATAATACATCTGTTCAGTGGCTGCAACAGTTACCATTTGTGTTACCATGTAAAGCCAGGGAAATCTAAAATAGTTATGGTGATAATATTAGTAATTTCTCCAAATGTAACAACAATAGCAGCATCGTATTGACCCAAAAACAGCTAAACAGATACATTTGCCCAGTCAATTGAAAATATGACCATTTACCTTTCTGTCTAAAAAAAAAAATATATATATATATATATATATATATATATATATCTAGAAGAGCAAACCATGGTTTTAAAAATATATTGTATGCAAGAAAGAGGAACAAGTAAAATAGTGTGAATATTTGCACACATTGAGGAGAGAACCCCTTAGTGTAAAGATTTCATATTGTATCCCAAATCATATCCTCAGAAAACCCTTGCTACATTTCTCTAGTAAATATTCCTCACTCACAATGACTGTTCAAACATGATAAGTGGCTGAGTACATCTCTCTCACACACAGGCCGTAAAACCATGATAAGTTTTGGAAAGACATAAACATCTTGTCGCGGAAACCGGCCTCTCATTACAAGCAAAAGGAGCTCAGTCATACATCTGCAGACTGACAGCCGGGTTTTACTGTAAGCCATTAATAGCGCTTTCAATTATTCCAGGGAACACAGTACGTTTTAACTCAACCAGATTACAATACATTTTATTTTGACGTTTGTTTTATTTGCTGAGTAAAACAAAACTGATTCAATTTACCTACAAAGCCATAAAACTGCAGAGAGAGACAAGTTCAGGAAGAAGATCTGGTTATTTGTAATGGAAGTAAGGGTGGGGGTATTTGCAACGTGCTAGTTTAATCCAACAGAAATCAGTGGGTTTCTCTTCTGGCAATCACAAAGATTCCAAAGAGATCAATAAAGATGGATAATTCACC
The DNA here is from genome assembly GCA_019650415.1 of Pipa parva. Taxonomy (NCBI): domain Eukaryota; kingdom Metazoa; phylum Chordata; class Amphibia; order Anura; family Pipidae; genus Pipa; species Pipa parva. The sequence goes on from WMED01020845.1 coordinate 3,555, forward strand.
TTTATATAGGAAGAACAGAACATGTTCACTTTTAAAAAGTTACTGTTCTACAAGTAAAGAAAATGGAAAGGTGGGATTCCCTATGCCCACGATACACAGAGCACAAATTCAACTGTTTGAGCTGCAAATTCAAAATGGATCAAGTCTGGCCAGTCTGAACTAATCTGTGAAAAGTAATATAGATCATTCAAATTAGAATTTCAATTTTCAAGAGTTAGTAAGACCTTGGGCACTGCAAAGGAGTCCAGTGGTCATGATTAAAATAGAGTACTAGAAGAAGAAAAGCTAAACCATAAGCTGCCACTAGTAATGCAGAGAAATCTCTATGGGGCTCTGTTGTTTTAACTGTGGCTATATGATTATAGCAATGTATGAATGTATATGTGGAAAATTCAATAAAAAAGCTCCTAACAAAGGAGAGGATGCGGTTGTAGCGGCTCGGCAAAAAAATGTCATATGAGCTTCTGGGCACTGACCACTGTAACTCATAGAATACTAGGCACTGACCACTGTAACTCATAGAATACTGGGCACTGACCACTGTAACTCATAAAATACTGGGCACTGACCACTGTAACTCATAAAATACTGGGCACTGACCACTGTAACTCATAAAATACTGGGCACTGACCACTGTAACTCATAAAATACTAGGCACTGACCACTGTAACTCAGAATACTGGGCACTGACCACTGTAACTCATAAAATACTGGGCATTGACCACTGTAACTCATAAAATACTGGGCATTGACCACTGTAACTCATAGAATACTGGGCACTGCCCACTGTAACTCATAGAATACTGGGCACTGCAAACTGTAACTCATAGAATACTGGGCACTGACCACTGTAACTCATAGAATACTGGGCACTGACCACTGTAACTCATAGAACACTGGGCACTGACCACTGTAACTGGGTGTAACAGGGCGCAATCTACCTGAGGGGCGCCATCCCCCACATCGCCCATATCTAAACTCACCTCCTCCAGTGTTGCAGTGATGCACCTCCTCTAAGCACTTCTCCACAATGAGGTAAATTGAATGCGACGGCGCTCCTTCGCTGCTTCAGGTCTTGCCGGCTGTATTCGGCAGTTGCCGGCAAGACTCAAAGCATCTAAGAAGCGCCGTCGCATTCAACTTACCTCATTCTGGAGAGGCACTTAGAGGAGGTGCATCGCTGGAATGCTGGAGGAGGTGAGTGGGGGGCGGGACGAAGGGCAAGGGGCAGTTCGCCCAGGGCGTCAATAGGGCCAAAACTGCCCCTGTATATAAACCTTAGAAAAACAAAAACAGAGGCCCATTGCTTTTAATGCACACATACATGCAAGTTTTCTTGTTAGAAATGAACACCAACAGTGTGTTTTCCCAAAGGTCATTTCCCAAAATGCTCCAGGGTAGCAGACAGGCTTACCTTGGAAGGTTTGGCGCGGAGGCAGAGGTAACAACAGCTGAAGGGGAGGAAGGAGTAGAAGGCTCAGGTGAATCTGGAGCCCGAGGGACTCTGCCCATTCTGTACCAAATGCCCATACTGTTTAACTCCCTGAAAAAACAAACATGGAGGAAATTAGAAATATGTTAAAAATAATCCATGAATACCTTGAAGTGTGAAATGTAAATCTGTGGCGAGCATTTACTTTGCTCCCAACATCAAGCAAATGCCTTTTGTACACTACTTTAGCTGTGCACCCTGGTAAAGATTCCCCTTTTATGCAATGCCCAGCTGATACACCAGTAGCAGACATGTTACCAAGTTTAATCTTGTCACTTCAAGATAAGAAACAGGAATTCATCAACAGGGACAATTTTTTTTTTCAGAGGTCCTGTAACTCTTAGTAACCAATCAGCTGCTTGCATTTACTGGTACATGGGAAGTAGAATTATAAAAGGTAATTTCTGATTGGTTGCTATGGGTTACTAGACTTCTGTAAAGTTTACCCCTGTTGCAGAATTTCCCTTAGACTTTAAAGGGTATGAAAAGTTTGAATAAAACATTATTTCTCTATATAAAAACCAACTTAAACATTAAAATGTAAAAATGATTGTGGGATTAGTAGTACTTGCCTCTTGTTTAAACAGCCCTCCTCCCTCTCCCATTCTGTGTACAGGCCCTTCCTGTGTAGTGCCAATAAGCCCCATCTTGAGTGACATCACTCACTAGACAGAGTCAGAATCCCCCATCCCTTTTCCTTAACTAAAATGCCTGTTTCTATCCCTGAGCATAAGCAGATGAAAGCTGTTTGACTGCCTCTGTGATTGGCTGTGGAGAGAGGAAATCAGGGAAAGGAGGGGGCGTGGCTACACACAGCAGGGAACTCATTGAGAGGGAGAGAGCAGTTACAGGGGGATATAGAGCTCTGCTGATTTAAAAGATGAGTCAGGTGTTTCTTAATCGTTATATTATTTTACAACAGGTAAATGGAGATTTCTTTATAGCAAAGATTTACTTAACCTTTAAAGAGGCACTAAATCTTGGAAAATGCACCTTCTTCTTTTATTTGTAGGGATCTCTATGCATATTTAAAGGAGAACTAAAGTAAAAAATAAAAGAACTGTTAAAATACTTACCTTATACAGAGCCGATTGATTAAAGTCACAGCATGAGGTGTGTTGTAATTAGCTGGCTCCCGATGTTTCCTTCACAGAGTTGGCTGACTGCCAGCTAGTGCAAAGCTCCTCCCACCTTGTTTCACCTCGGATGAAAAAGGGCTTAAACATCATCACGCTCATTGCGGGTGCCAATGAGAACACATGTATGAGGCCAGGAAAGGAGAAGAAGGAACTGCGCACTGGCTTCTGTGTCAGCCAGAGCTCTGTTCAGGAGGCGTTGGGGGAAGCATCGGGAGCCGGCTAATTACAGCACAACTCAAGCTCTGACTAATCAATCGGCTCTGTGTTTTTTTTTTTTGCTTGAGTTCTCCTTTAAATAAATGCAAAAAAAATAAAGCAGAGCACCTGTAACAATGTAAATCTTGAAATGTTACAAAAACTGCACACATTGGGGGGAAATTTTTACACATGGGTATAGTAGCAGGATAGAAATAATTATGTAGGTAATAAAAAGGTTAATGCAAAAGAAAACATAATAATATATAAAAAAAAAAAAGTGATCTCATACTTATAGAAACAGTAATTCGAACACCTGGGGTCTTACAAATGAGGAAGAAAAAAAAAACAACTACTTGGAACAACAACATAAATAAACAGTGTTCCGAACGGATGTTACACTTCCTAAGCAGCGTCCAAGCAACTGCCACAGGAACCATCAAACATGCAACAGGGCGGGACAGCAATAACGTGATGACAAGAGAGGAAGAGGGGACAAAAGACACAGGCAAGAGAGAAACAATGAAGAAAATTATGTCAGTTCAGAAAAAAAATGATATATATCTTAAAGGAGCAGTGACGCTAAAAAACAAGTATTTCCTGTATGGGTTAACGTACTAATTATTCCTACTCAGTAAGTGTAAAATTATATCTTGGAAGTCAAAGCCCTGCTTTTTGGAGCTTTGTAATTAATAACTGATAAAGACCCCCACCTTCTCTGTGTCTCAGAGCCATAACTTCTCTTTACCCTGTCAGTTTCTTTTAATGCAGTATTCCTGCCTGTGGACTCTGCCTGGCTGTCATCGCCATGTCAATGCTCTGTATCACTATACAGGGGCACTAGTATTGCCACTCTTCACATAATAATTTGTATCTATTTACAGTGAAAATGGTTTAAAATCAGTACGCTCCATAGCATCATAAAGGTATTCTCATTATGTACAGTTATATGCAAAAACGCGTCCACCTCTGGTAAAAAGAAGGGATTGTATCTAATCACACTTCTGCCTATGTTATTACAATTATTATTCATGTAACAGACTGAAAGAAAGAGATGGGCCATGTAGAAAACATGCAGTAAATATTAACTGAAACAATAGTCAAGGCACCGTTTGAAAAAAGGAACATTCTAGAAGCTATTTTTGATGTTTTTTGATCCCAAAATGATTTTTTGTTATGTTAAGTATTAGCTTTTCAGAGGGTTTCTACTATTACATTTCCAGGCTGCTTCCTAGTTTGGTGGTTCTCAAAAGAGCAGAGAGCAGGTGGCAACTGTGACTTTCTCACGGAAAACACAATGGAAACCGCATCAGCAAACTGGGGACAGCGGGTCCACAAGCATAGGGAAGCTGTGAATGAGGCAGTGTCAAACTGACTTTATTGGGGCCCACCAGAAGGCACCCCCTACCCAGCTGACATCACGCAATATTACACACTGCGCCGGCTAGGGAGAAGGGGCTACTAGCCAGTGGGTGGGCCTACTGAACAGGTCCACAAGGGGACTAGGCCCACTAGGAATTCTGCCCGGTAAACCAGCAGGCCAGTCTGACACTGCATTCATGTTTCATCTGCCCCAGCATTATCTCCACTACTGTGTGGGGATTCAGAGTCAAGTGTAGTTTAGGGAGCAGCTTTTCACCAGTCCCCAGCGAGTAACAATAAGGTGCCCAGCCCCACTGCCACAATCTCTTTGATGCCTCTGCAGGACCGCAGCATCTGCACCCATTTTGCACCAGTTCCAGACACCGGTGGTTATGTCACTGCCTGCCCCCTTCCCCAACAGGCTTGTAAGCAGCTGCCTCCCTTGTCTCTATGGTATGTACACCCCCTGTAGGAAACTAAACAAAATGAACAACAATATTGAAAACATGTTTTTATGTTAAATTTTTAAAACTGTAAGTCATAAAAATAGGTTAGTCAGAAGGACTCACCCTATGAAAGTATACTGTGGAGGGGCCTGTTTTGAACGGCTCAGGATGCGGATATCACATATGGCTGCCTCCGTGGAATCTCGTGGAATAAACTTAATGCACAGGCGCTTCTTCCTGAATGCAACTTCTTCTGCAGGTAGAATAAACACACCATACAAACTGCAGTGAACTTTCAGTAACCCGTTTAATCACCCCTTACAGAAAGTTTCTCCAAAATGGCTGAACATATTTATTCCTCTCAGTAACTTACGCGTGTCGACCGTTTCCTGGATGGGAATAAAGCCGAGGGGTAACGTGTCTTTTATATCAATCAGTTTCATGTCCACAAGCACATTTCCCAAATGGCTCTGTGAGAATGATAAAGGGATTTCAGGCAGATGGTCAAAAATACATTATCCCAACGTACTCTTGCCAGAAAACATTGGGGGGAGGGGGGGGGGTTATTCACTAAGGTGCGAATTCGACTGTCGAATTTGCAAACAGCGGATTCACATAGTAAATCTGCGACAATTTTCCCCATTGTAAAGTTGTGACAATTTTTTTAAAGTTATGATTGCGACAATTTTCCCGTAATAAAGTCGCGACAATATTCTCATTATAAAGATGCGACTGCAACAGTAGCAGCCTATTACGACTGTCTTTATCTGATGAATTCGCACCTATACGCAACCATTCAGACTTTAGTGAATAACCCCCCCTGGGAGTTATAGTGCAGATGCAACCTGCAGTTACAAAGATTTCAGCTACAGGTAACTTCTCGCATCAAGTACAGTAAATATTAACAATTACGCTCTTAAAGGGGAACTAAAGCCATTAGCAAACAAAATTGTAAGCTAGCAATAACATGCCCTATGTAGAGAACTTGAAAGATCTACAATGCCAAAATATGAAAATATCTCAAATGCATTTAGAATTTCTTCATACACACAATGTAAACATTTTAGAAACACAAATTCAACATAAAGGAAGATATTTAGCTATTAAGCTTTAAAAAAAAAAAAAAGGCTTTCAGGCACACTTCCTAAATATGTATTATCTAAAGCAGCAAAGGAAACGATGGGCTGGATGAGGTCTGTTTAACAGTATGGCTGCTATCAGTAAAGATAAAAACAGACAGAAAGCAATAAAATTCAAGAATTTGAAGATAACAGATAAAGATAACAATATCACAAGTGCTGTCTCTGAATAACTGCTATGCCAAATCAAATGAGAATGTTAACAGTTGTAAGGCCAGGGTCTCACTGTTTATTTGTAGCTGAACCTTTTTAATTAGACACATTATAGTCTATGGTACAAAACAAAATAGCCTGTGTGGCTTGCCCAACAGCAAACAATGGATACTAACACTATTTATGATTACAGGAATTATCTGGTTATTTGTTAAGAGAATAAGACTACTACATATGTCAAGCAACAATAGGGATGCCCCAAAGCCATTATTTTTGTATTGGGCAAAACATAATGGCGGGTCCAAATGATTTCAATGTGACTGCACCAAACCCGTGTTGTGACTTTACCAGAAGCGTGCTTTCCATAAAGCCACAGTCGCCATCGAAATCAATGGGACCTAGCACTACAGCATTTGCCCCACTGCGCATTTCACTTAAGGGCCAGTTCACACACAAGCGCATATACGCCGCATATTGTAGAAATGTGTGTCTAAAAAATACCCCGTGTATTTATACGCAGCGTTTTTTCTAGACGTGCATTCCTATAGGTCTTACCCGACTCCAGTGTGAACTCTCCCTCCTTGTTTGCGGCTCCTCCTATCTGGCCGCATTTTATGTATGGTGTATATACGCTGCCAAAAATGCAACAGCCAGCATTTCCCACGCAGTGTACTCGCGTCATACGCTAATGTGGCCGGAACAAAGCAAGTCCATAGGTTTACACTGTGCGGCTTTTGCTGTTTTTAGGCGCGGCGTATATACATCATACATAAAAAACACCAGTGTGAACCTGGCCTAAGACTATAAAGGAAACGGAGCTTCGGACAACAGCTTATAGGACCAGTAACACCAGGCAAAAAAAAAAAAATCATTTGAATTGTCAAGGCGGTTTCTTCTACTGTATATAGCAGTAGTAAGAATGTTCTCTATAAATTTAAAATCCTGATCTGTATTATTTACTTTGAGTTTATGTAAACAACCCCCCACAACCACCACCTAGTCCTATTATTTTCAATGGAACCTTATTTAAAACATATTTATTAAGTGCCCCAGAAAGCCCAATTTGTCTGCAAACAACAGAGAGACAACAAAAAAACAATCAAAGTCAGGAATTCAACTTCAGAGAAGACATTTTTACTGTACTGAAATAAACTGCCAGGCCAATCCTAATAGCAATTTTCTTTCTGTGGCATTTCTAGTCATTTAAGCAAAGCTACCATGTTTACAAAAGGTGCAGAATGGGGTTTAAAATATTAATAAGATATCAGACATCTTCAAAATCCTACACATCTTATTAAAAAAAACAAATACAAGATTGATTAGTTTTATGCTCTAGTAATAGTCCAGTATCCGGCTCTAGATTCCATTCAACTAAAGCTTTTCGGGCAAATTTGGAAAAAAAAAAAAAAAAAGGGCAAAATTTATTAAACTCCGAAAAGCTCGTTTTCACTTTTCCGAGTTTATTAATCGGTCGAAATCCTGGAAGTTTCTCGCAGGAAGTATCGTGAAATTTGTTCTGATCAATACTTACCAAGAGGAACTTTTTCCATTGAAATTGTCCATACTTATAGTACGGCTATACTCCAACTATAGCGCTACTTTACATTAATGCAGCGCGGCTGCTTTGCATTAGTGTAGCGCGGCTACTTTACGTTAGTGCAGTACGGCTTTACGTTAGTGCAGTACAACTTTACGTTAGTGCAGCGCGGCTTTACGTTAGTGCAGCGCGGCTGCTTTGCGTTAGTGCAGCGCGGCTGCTTTACGTTAGTGTAGTACGGCTTTACGTTAGTGTAGTGTGGCTTTACGTTAGTGTAGTACGGCTTTACGTTAGTGTAGTACGGCTTTACGTTAGTGTAGTACGGCTTTACGTTAGTGTAGTACGGCTTTACGTTAGTGTAGTACGGCTTTACGTTAGTGTAGTACGGCTTTACGTTAGTGTAGTACGGCTTTACGTTAGTGTAGTACGGCTTTACGTTAGTGTGGCTACCCTTTCCATAGAAATATTCAATAGAAAACGTTTCACTCTGTAAATATTGATCGCAACAAATCTCGCGATACTTACTGTGATAAATTTCCGGGTGTTCGACTGATCAAACTCGGAAAAGCTGAAATGGGCTTTTCAGAGTTTAATAAATTTCATAACAGCGCGGGCACCTGGGCATTCATTTCATAACTTTTATCTCCTTTATGTTTGGAGCACAAAGTAAATGCATTTGCATATACCCTGTTTCCCCAAAAATAAGACATCCCCCAAAATTAAAGCCTAGTGCAATTTTTTCCAAGTTTAGAAATATAAGGCCTCCCCTAAGACCTAGCTGCAGTAAAGCACAAGAAATATACCGTACCACTACCATGTCCCAAATATAAGACCTCCCCCGAAAATAAGACCTAGCTACAGTAAAGTACTGGAAATATACCGTACCAGTACCGTTTCCCAAAAATAAGACCTCCCCTGAAAATAAGCCCTAGCTGCAGTAAAGCACGAGAAATATACCGTACCAGTAGGGGTGTGCGATATGAATCGTTCACGATACTATCGCACACAGGCTTGTACCGATATTGCAAAAGTGCAATATCGGG
>WMED01020846.1:0-12060 GCA_019650415.1 Pipa parva
GCTCACTTCGCACAATGGTGAATTAGGCCCTTTAGTGTGTAGACTGTTTTTTTCTATACATCCACAGAAAGTATAGACTCCAGAGGGAAAACAGCCTTTAAGAATATAACCCCTTTTTAAAGATTTCGTAGGAGGTTTAAAGTGGCTTTTAGTGAGCATATCCTTGAGTGACTTGCTCCTTCTAGCAGTATTGGAAAGGTATTCAGTAATAATATTGCTGAACAGTGTATCTGCTTTAAGAATGTGTCAGTTTTTTGTTAGTACAGTTTTTATATCCTGCCATTGATTGTTATAAGTATTGACGAGTCTCACACTGTTACTATATTTATTGCGCTTTGTATCTTTTTGACATAAAGTTAATTCTTGTCTTCATTTTTTAACATGTTTTTTAGCTGTGTTAATCACTTTGTTTGGATAGTTTCGTTCTATAAATATAGTCTCCAACTCTCTAGATTTCAACTCATAGTCTGAATTTAAAGTACAATTCCAAAGTATTCTTAGGGTTGGACTTATGAAGAAAACTCGGGTGAAAGCTATCATGATAAGAGACTGTTTGTTGCTGTGGACTTTCTGAACAAGTCAGTAAGGAGGAAACCATCCTTCCCTTCTTGGCATATACGTCCACAACTAAATCTGAGACATGAAAAGTACATTTAATATTGAGATTGTTGTTGTGTTAATAATATCCAAATGATCATAAAGATGGATGGGCCACGTCATAAGATGAAGATGTCATGATGTCAACATAGCCAAATATCAATGAATATCATAAAGGATTCCAAATCCTCTGTGAACATGTACTCCCGTTCTCACCATCCTAGAAACAAGTTGGCATATGAGAGGGCACATTTCGTCCCCATAGCCATACCTGCTACTTTGTTGTTAAACAAAAATTAATTAAGATTTAGTATAAATTTAAGAAGTGCCTGTATGATCTCACTGTGGGTTTCATGTTCCTGTGACTCCATGCCTAAGAAATATTTCACCGCATGTAGACCTTTAGAATATGGGATAGAGGTGTATAGCTATTCTACATCATAAGTGACTAGAATGTGATCCTGATGCAGTGATATATATTTTATTTTTATAATGAAATCTCTTGTGTCTGGAATATACGATGAAAATGTATGTATATGAGGCTGTAAAAATGTATCCACGTAGTTGCAGAAGGGTTCAATTAAAGAACCTATACCCGCAACCAATGTTCTCTCTAAGCTGTGCGCGTGTGCGCGCACACGACCCGTCAAACCAGCGCACACAGATTAAAATGGTGCGCACAAAAAATTTGTATTTAAAAATTTAAAATTGTATTTAAATATTATTATTTCTTGCGCACACAGCCTTTACAAAATTAGAGGGAACATTGCCCGCAACTATTGGTCTACCCGGTGGATTAGTAAGATCTTGATCTGTCATCTAATTGTCTATTTGCTACTCTTATTGATCCACTGGCCACAGTACAATATTTCCCCCTTTATCTGACTGCTGAATAACCATATCTGATAAGTTTTTTAATTCATATATATCCTGATGTTCTTTGGGGGATAGATTACCCCACATGATTTTTTTTATGTTTAAAGCTCTAATATCCTCTTGTAAATAGCGGTAAAAGACTTGAAGACTAGGAAAGTCAGAGAAAGCGAGGGTAAAGATGGATTTAGGTTTAAACTTACTTAAGTCCCAATCTTTATGTTCTCTATTTTGTGTAATAGTGTGTAAGGCGATAACAGTTTCTTGCACAAAGTCAGCATTAATAAAGTAGTGTTGCTCTAAGAGCTAATTTCCTGCAACATAAGAAAATATCTTTAGCTAAAGTGAATTTATCACAGCTAAAGGTAGGGCAGAAATTTAAGCCTCTTTCTAAAACTGACCTCTGATGTTCCGTAAGGACATGATCAGACAGATTAATAACCTTCAGGTCCACTGTGGATCTCTTGTATGTTTTTTTGGTCTTGTCTCTTGTCTCTTGTCCCAGAATTTCTTGGACTGAGAATGAAGAGGGTAAACCCATCTCTTTCTGTCTCTTAGGGAGGCATTTGCCTCGTCTCATTTTCCTCCTCCTGTTTAAGAGTCGGTGCTCGTATCTAAAAAAGATGTGTTTGATTCTGTGTCAGCAGTGTCTCTATTCTGTAGTAAATGTTGTCGAGTTTTGAATCTTAGATAACTATGTAAGTTACCTCTATGCTTCCACTTATAGACTTTATCGCTCAAATAGTCCCTTTGATCTCTCTCTCGTTTCGATTTCTTTTTATTTGCAATCTCTGAATCTATTTTGTCAATATTTAATTCAACATCTTTTTCAAATAATTGATAATCTGAGACTGAACTCACTGTTTTAAGATCACTGATATATGTAGTAATTTCGGCTTTAATATCTGTAAACCGTTCGGTGTCTTTTTTGATTAGCAATTCAAATTCATGAACAAGAATGTAAAATATTTTTCAATTCAAATTTAAATGATTCCTCAGGTTCCCAGGCTGGTAAAACTGTCTACGTCCTCTGGGAATGAAAACATGGTAACTTTTTTTTTTACAGGTTATAGTTAGTGATGAGCGTTGATACCATGAATTGTTATCGAGTCAATAATTGGACCGATAATCGGCTTCCGATAATGATTATCTTATTGACAATCTGCGCCGCTGGTCTCTCTCTCTCTGTCTCACAGCGAAAGCCTAACACAGCCAAAGCCTCGGAAGGCAATACTAACACAGCCACAAGTAAGCGCCGCCTCGGATGGGAATAGTTACACTGACACAGCAAGCGCCACCTCTAATGGGAATAGTTACACTGACACAGCAAGCGCTACCTCGGATGGGAATAGTTACACTGACACAGCAAGCGCAACCTCGGATGGGAATAGTTACACTGACACAGCAAGCGCAACCTCGGATGGGAATAGTTACACTGACACAACAAGCCCAACCTCGGATGGGAACAGTTACACTGACACAGCAAGCGCCGCCTCGGATGGGAATAGTTACACTGACACAGCAAGCGCCGCCTCGGATGGGAATAGTTACACTGACACAGCAAGCGCCGCCTCGGATGGGAATAGTTACACTGACACAGCTAGCGCAGCCTTCCAAGGCAGTACTGATGTAAGTCACAGAGATACGGGGGAAATTTATGATAATCTGTCACGTGCCAAGTGAAACTCCCCGCTCTCACTACCGTCACAATTACAAAATTAAAAAGAATTAGGTTTTGCCTTAATGTGAGAGGTGACTTGCATGCTTTCAGTGCGGTAAGAGGTGTCACTCCTGACCAGGTGTTGTGCAGAATAAATAAAAAGTCACTTACTCACTTGTCATCCAGATGGCAGAGAGATAAAATGACTCTGTACAGAGATGCATGTTCACACAGTACAACCAAACCAAACACTTTATTTTCTTTCCAGATCAGTTATATCCCAAAAAAACACAATGAAATCCTTCTCCTGAAATCTCTTATATCATCTTTAATTCTTTTGGTTACCCATTTCTCTCATCAGGGAATTATCCAAATAGATATAGTATTCTCTTAGCTAACATGTTTCATAACCTCCATACTCCTGCGCTGTCCCATGAGGAACTAACTTCCTTCCTCTCAATAATGTAAAATGTACCTCACTATAATCCCACCCTATTCTGTCCTCATAAGACAGGCTACACATTTAATTGAATTTCTGGTAACAGGGTCTGAATATACTGTAGGTTGGCTACCAGCAGGGGTCTCCCTCTTCTCCCAACTCTAGGGGAATCATCGCTCTAATAGAGATGTGTGAAAACTAAAATAAACTAGGATTCTCCTCAGAGAATCAAACAGTAAAAGGGACAGAATTACTGAATAAAAATATCTGGGAATGACCCAGACTTGCGTATATTACACTGACACTGCCAAAGCTAGCGCAGCCTAGGAAGCCAGTACTGACACTGCCAAAGCTAGCGCAGCCTAGGAAGCCAGTACTGACACTGCCAAAGCTAGCGCAGCCTAGGAAGCCAGTACTGACACTGCCAAAACCAACTCTCCCAAATGCATTGAAACCGGAAACACTCAATGACCATTTCCCTCACAATTCATCGAGGAGCACCGATTTTTTTTAGAAAATCGTGCCGATTTCATCTATGGTTGATAGTATCAATCAACACTAGTTATAGTCACTGCATCTGCTTAAGGACAATACATATTCATGTAACCACCAACCCTGTAATGTGTCCTTAGCAAAGGAAGCCAGTCTATCCAAACCTTTATGTACACTCCATAAGTGAATACCGCTAAAGCCTAGTGCTGCAGATGAATGTAACAAACCCTGTTTACTGAAGGAACCAGCTTTCAAAATTTCTCTAGCTATAAACAGAAAGGGACATTGGCAATGACATTCCTCACCCCTTTAGTGTGCTTTGCCCTTATCTATCTATTCATTTCCATACATCAATATATCAGGTGTCCAAGCAATAATAACACCAGAAAGGAATGAACCATATTAGTATTAATCACATAGACTACGCATTGATTACCTGACCAAAACATCACATGCTTAATTGCATCAAAGACGACAAATGAAACAATTACAACATTTGAAAATATACTAAACTTGATGGCTAAGGTCCATTAAACCATTTTTCATCAAACTAACCCTCCATACCTATAAAAGAAATAGAGAATCTGTGTCGTGAACAAGCAAATGGACTAGCCACACTTTGGGCTTTGCTGCCCTTTATCAACTGTGCAGTGAATTACAAATCAACAGGTTAAATAGAAAACAATAACCACACCCCCAAAAAGTACACCACGTGCAGGTGAAGGACTGCATCCTGGATTTGAAAGGCCTCCAAACCTGATTAAAGTTCATAATAAACAATCGTAGGAACTGCCAAAACCCCTAACCTGGATCCAGCCTGTTATGATTGTGGAATTTTAGCGGGTCCACTGACCAGCGGAAGTTGGAAAAAGACTCACCTGGGGCGCGGAATCTAAGTGTTTCCCGCAAGGGAACTTGAGCTTCGCAGTGGAATGCCCACAGGTCATGGCCCCCAAGGAAGCCTCTCCACGTGGTAGTTTCAGATGGCAACTCTAGAACACAGGACACTGGACAGCTGGATACAGGACACTGGACAGCAGGATACAGGACACTGGACAGCAGGATACAGGATAGTAGGACAGCTGGATTCAGGATGGCAGGATATCCAGAAGCATCATACAGGATAGCAGGATACCAGGAAGCAGGATTCAGCTCTAGCAATTATAGCTCAAGACCTCAAGCAGAACTCCAGAAGAGTAACTACTTGCTCAGGCAAGGTCAGAGTGAAACTGGCAGCCTTACATACTAGAACCCTTGCTGAGATTGGCTGAAGCTGAGATTCTCTGCAAGACCCAAGCTGATTGGCTGATTTCAATACCATCTAGGCAGAAGGAATGTACAAACTGGAGCCATGTCCATAACAGCACAGTCCAGAATAAGATTCCGGGAAGACCTGGATTCGAGACCCATGACTGGTGCCTTACACAGCCATTGCATGTATTTCTACACAGAACTACAAACGTAATATATATATGTAATAAACTTCAAAATAAAATCTTGTACCATTATTGGAAAGAAAATGTGTACCTCTGTAGCAATACTTTTGTCATAATGATGTAGATACAAAAGGCTATAAGCTAATCTGTATTACCTGCAATGACAAATGATGATGTTAATACACTTAAAGAGTTTTTTCAAGTCCCTCTCCCTAGAGGGATTCTGAACTACCTCAACTGGTTAACCTGGTATTCAGAAAGAAAGAAGTGTCTGGAAACAGTGGTAACTGTTCTGGTTTTTATTTGGAAGATTCTAATGGTAGCTTTATGTTCTTTTATTCGCTCTTTGTCACTTCTTGTAGTTTGGCCCATGTAACAACTGCATACAGACGAAAAATCTCCGGCACTCCAAAAGTAAAATCAAAAACTTTTATTCCAGGTTAAAAAGTTAAAAGCAGGTACAAAATCTTTAAAATATGGTGACAAGCAGCAGTAATGCGTTTCACGCTTTGCGCTTAATCATAGTGCTGTTCTAATTGGATTTAAGTTCATCCTTGCTCCTGAGTACCCTGATCACTTACTCGCAACTTTGACGAAATGTCTCACTGATATGGATTGAGCAGCCCAATTGGTATGTTTACCATGTAACAACTGCCACAAGGACATTTTAACAAACATACTACTTTAGTAGTATTGCAAGAGGCATAGCATTGTAATTAGATATGTTTCTGCTGTGTACGATATTGTACAATATTGTACAATATTCCCTTAAATAATTGATTGACAACAAACACTTGATAAACATGGAAATGTGCCATTGTGATTCTGCATGAAGAAGTAAATGCATTACTTTCCTTTGTAGATGCAAAAGTTTCTTGTCAGATGATTGGAATTAGAAATCCATCCCACCTATGACTGAACAAACCTGACTTAAAATATGCTGTACATCCTCATTGATGTAAGTGAATGTAGCTGTGTTTAGATGTGGGTTGCAAGTATGGTGTACCTGTACAGACATAGTAGTATGCACCAGGGGATCACCATTAAAAGATTTGGAATGCGGTGTATTTTATGTGACTAGATTAGTTTCAATGGGAATTTAACAGTTGTGATCACACACAGCGTAAAAATGCGCTGCGTTTACAAACTGACATTCATTCAGATTCATTTTGTAATACCAAAAAAGGCATAACAAAAAGCATTTTTGGAAATTCTCTGACAAAGAAAATTCAAATCTTAGGAATTTGATGAAAACAATCCAACTGGGAACTTTCGCAGACTTTTCTTCACAGAGCTTTCACCTAGACTCACTGACATACTCAAAGGACATTCCACCGAATTGTCCTCTGCTGGGCTGCTAATTTATCCTGGAGAGGATTGTCAGAAAAAGAACTCTTGCATATGTTCCAGAATGATCCAGATGTTCTAGCAAAAAAATGTATGGATAGATTTATGAGATCTTATATTGATCTATTTGCCTTATATGCAAATAGAGATGGATCTAATACAAAATCCATAGAGGTCTTCAGATGTGCCAGAACTAAATGTTCAAAAAACCTTCATAGCTACAGATGTTAAAGCCACTTGTCTGTAGTCATTAAGCTTTCTTACATTTGCTTTTTTAGGAATTGGTATTATTGTAAATGTCTTGAAGCAACTGGGCACTTCACACTGCTCTAAGGACATATTGAAAATTTTAGTGAAGATAACTGCCAACTGGTCACCACAATACTTTATGATTGATTGATTGATGTTTTACGTCTTTTTCCAACACAACCAGATGATCAGAAGCTTTAGTGCTAAGTATCTGATTAGATGAGTAAAGGGCCTGGTTATCAATATTAGAATGAACAACAGCAGATGTTTTTTTTCAAACTGGCAATATAATTTGTTCAGATCATTAACAGAATTGAAATCCAGTGCATCAGTAGGTGATTTTACTTTGTAATTGGTGATACTTTGCAAATTCTTCCAAACTGATTTGGTATCTTTTTACTGCTAAATCCTTTTCCAGTTCTATTGAAAGTCTTTATTTTTTTTCTCTACCTCGTTTGCTTTTTCAAGTTTGCAATTAGCTGCCTTAAACAGAACCTTGTCACCTCTTTTAAAAGCAGCCACTTTCTTCTAGCAGAGTTGTTTTAATTCTTTTTGTGAACCAGGGTTTATTATTACTATAAATTACTCGCTTAGAAGTTGTAATACACAAAAACTGATATAATCGATTATTGTTTCCATAAATTCATCAAGATTTGTAGCGTTTTCAAAAACAAACCAATCAGTGCACTCAAAACAGCCCTGTAATTTTCCCATATTGTCACCAGACTATTTTTTCCCCTTTCTATAATGATAGGCTTATTTTGTTTCACTTTCTGTTTATATGTAGGTATAAGTTGTAAAAGACAATGGTCAGATAAGCCCTAGAGCGGGGTGAGCTATAGCACGATAACTTGATTTTAAAATAGTTTAAGAGTGATTCAAACTTTTTGCTTCTCCTATAGCACATTTCACCTGTTGTTTGTATTTGGGAATTTCTTTAGATAGACTAACATTGTTGAAATCACCTCAAACAATACTAAAGGAGACTGAGTATTCCCTTTCCATCTCATGTATCTGATCAGTTAATTACTTAAGTGCTTCAGCTGGACAAGCAGTTGGTGGAATATAGACCATTGCCAAAATAAAGAAAGAATAAAAAGGTTTACAATTAATAAAAAAAAATTCTAGACGTGAAGAGCAAAATTTTGACATAATTGTTGCATCTTTCCACCACTGAACATTTATATATGCACACAGTCCCCCACATTTCCTTTTTCCACTTCAGGTGGTATCCTTGTCTGCTCTGAACAGCCGAAAACTGTGGCTGCTGCTGTTTATTTCTGCTAGTGTGAGTATACAAAGACTGCAAACATGATTACTTTTCCTGTTCTTCCAGTGAAAGAAAAGCCTTCTTATTTAGAAATAAATGTATATTTAGAGATATGTAATACATCTATATAGACAAATATAAACATATATGCACACATTTACTTGATTCTATTTTAGTGCAAGAACTGTAAAATCCGCACAGTTTACTATAATAGTAAATATTCTGCATTACCTTTATGCTTATTATTTTTTATTTATTTATTGACCTGTGTTTCAACACATTGTCACAGCTCTTATTGAAAATTCCACAAATCATCAAGTATGGCGAATACTCAAGTATGGGGAAATGCAGAATGAATTTTAGTTCAGACCTTTACAGGTTTGTTTGGACTTTCATAAATAAGCTCCATATTATATGTTGTAGTCTCCTTTCACTGCCAATAACTACACTCTCTCATCTCTCTCCCAGTGGCATTCATAAGGTGACTTGCACCCTGCTCTAACTCCTTCCCCATCCAGTTATTTCTTGTTTGCACTCCTTATTATCCTGCTGCCCCACCTTTATTTGGTCTGCTGACTTGACCTGATTGGTGGTGATACAAATAAGTGTCTTATAGCTTAATTAACTCTGCTTGGTTCCTTTCTGCAGAAGTTCTATAGTTATAATGTTCTCAGTGGCCTCTTTGAGTTAAGAAACACCTAATTTTTTCATGGTGGGTCTTATTTGGCAGTTTATTAGGATGTGGTGGTGGGGGCGGGGCTTTAACCCCTTATGTTATGGGAAATGGAGTCCTAAAAACTCTATTTCTATACCTTATTTAGTAAAGTAAGCTGTCACTATAACACTTTGTGTTTTATGGATTTATAGCCTTTGGTGACCTACAAAAGTTATAGTGAAGCAAATTGTTAAAAGAGTAAAAGTGTCAGAGAAAGCTATATAAAACATTCTGCCTAGCTACTTGGTTCTGCAATTCATTACTGTAAACCAATACAGTGCAATAACAATTCACAGTCACAGCTGTGTATATTATAAATGCACATGTTAAAGGCAATTGTTCAGCAACACTAGTTATGCATACATGTCAACATCACCCTTTATAGAGAGAACGTTTCTTGAAATCTATTCAGGCATTGCATTAGGAATATTTAGTAAGTCTCTATTTTAAAGGAAATAGCGGCATATATAAGTCATCTGATCAGATGCATAGAGGCATGGCTTCTTTTAAAAAATACAGCCCACAGCAAGTATCTGAATAGATAACTAATTAACACTGAAAAATGTGGATTTTGTGTTTCTGGTTTAAAGGAGAAATAAAGCAAAAAAATGAAAATAAGTTCAACCTGTACCTAGAATGCATCAGAAAGGCAGGGTTAATAGTGCTTCGTCCCCACCTACTAAGAGAAATCAGTGGTCAAATGAGTAACGGCATCATCACGCACATGCGCAGGGATGACTTACAGATCGGAGTTCCTACTACATCAGCTGATATCCGATCATGTAAGTCATCCCTGCTCATGTGCGAATTGACGCTTATTTGCACTGATGCTTTCTCTTACTGGGCAGGGACTAAGCACTGTTACACATATCGCTATTAACCCTGCCTTTATGCATACAAGTGCCCGCTCAATTACTGCTGACAGTGATTGATTTCTAATGCATTCACTGGAGAAGAAAGAGCTGCCTGACTGCTATTGGTTAAGCAGTGTGCTGACCTTTTGGCCACATAAATTAAGTTGGAATGCAGGAGATTACAGAGGGAAAGCTGACTTGTGCACATGTGCTAAGTACTAAGTAGGGCAAAAATGTCCGGGGGTGGGTACCTTTTCATGGAAAACTGGCCAGTGCACATCACACACACATTTCCTGGTGCGGGAGTTTATCAGTGCTGCCTACTCAATCATTCTGCATCACATGAAACAACTACTGGGGAGAAATGCTTCTCACTAAGGTATAGTACTGCATATGTAAAGATGTAATTTGACTATAGTTCCCCTTTAATGTGGGGGTTATAGTTCTTACTGCTATAGAACTAAGAAGAACTCCTATAACATAAAGAAGCTTTGGATCCCAAATAGATTCTAATACAACTCTTCTGCGACTGGTGATAGAAACAAGACTTGTTTTTTTGTTTGTTTGTGTTTCTAAGAGAAAAACTGCTGAGACCATCTCGATTAAGCTTTGATCTGTTAATCATTGATATTCTTTGATTTGGGTGTGTCAGTGTCATTTTTGTATTCAATACTGCTTGCTTTAGAATTGTCTATTTATAAGGTTTTCACTTTTGATAACCATTGGCTAAAAGTGTTTAAGGAAGATTATGGGGAAGCTAAGCTATAGTAATTAATCTAATTGAAATGGGAACTAAAGGTAAAAAGAAAAGACATTTAAAAAAAAATACTTTATAGTAAGTTGAAAAGTTGCAGTCACAGCTTGAAGTGTGCTGTCATTTCACTGCATTGAGAAAGGCTTCACAGCCCTTAGGATGATAGAGGAGCCAGCACGAAGCTCCGCCCATTTAGTTGAATCAGCGGTGCAAAAGGGTTTACACATCTTTACATTCCTTTCAGGACCCCTCACCAGCTCCCCTCACCAGCAAAAAAAAAAATTCAATGAGTGTGATGATGTTTGAGCTCTTTTGCATAAGTAGGTGGAGCTTTGCACTAGCTCCTGTATCATCCTAAGGGCTGTGAAGTATGCCTCCGTACAATGAAATGACAGTTCAACTGTGAATGCAACGTTTCAACTTACCATAAAGTATTTTTTAAATTTGCCCTTTTTTAACCTTTAATTCTCTTTTAATGAACAATTAATGAACTTTGGTTTTAAAGGACTTCCACTTCAAGAATCGCCTGGGTCAAACAAAGTCAACGTACTGTATGAACATTTCAGCGCGTTATTTGCTTGTGCTAAACCCCTTAGTTGATTTTTATCTTCCAGACCTTCTGCTGCGGCAGCCGTCTGTGCATATGTTGCAGATCTGTAAAAGTAGACAGACGTTCGCCTTTCATCTCTAATGCGTAATTAACATATAAAGTGGATATGCAGTTTATCAAACGGAGTCAATTTATTCTGTTGAAAGTATGTGTTTTTGGTAATAATGCAGGGGTGTTGTCTTAATTCTGCTGTTTTAGAAAATATTGCTTTAATTATAAAACTGTGAAATGTCAGTGAGCCGGGATATTTCTTTAGTATGCGCTAGTAAGATGGGCTTAAATCAGCTCGAGTATTCTACAATTAGCAATGCACAATGCATATGAAACAGAGGACTACCTATAGATTTTCCTTATAAGGACCCCATAGAAACCCAATCATGGTAGAATTAAAGAATATGGGCTTTTATTATTGCAGCCAGTTTAAGAAACTGATACTTTATGAATTGTGGGATATAAATTTAACTGCATTAATGTTCTTTCATGATAATATTTCTGTGAATAAGGAATACTACACTGTAAAAGCCATACTGGAACTGACAAAATGCATTAAGGTTAAAAAAAAAAAAAACACACACTAAGATAAATACAAACCAGATTCCAAAAGAGTTGGGACACTAAACAAATTGTGAATAAAAACTGAATGCAATGATGTGGAGGCGCCAACATCTAATATTTTACTCAGAATAGAACACAAATCACAGATGAAAAGTTTAAACTGAGAGAATGTATCATTTTAAGGGAAAAATATGTTGTTTCAAAATTTC